>JAQFXM010004854.1:0-16198 GCA_034693345.1 Entomobrya multifasciata
TCGATTCTCATACAGGATCAAAAGCTGATCACATTGGAATCATTTTTGGACCCCACTGACCCCTCGGACCCGAGATAAAGGGGTTCAAATGTCACATGCATTTTAAATGGCACGCATGCATAGGTTAAACGTGCATATACGTACTTAAATGACCATAAACGTATATATGCATTGCAAAAATCATATTCATCTAATCATACACCGCTTTCGGTAGTTTCTTTTCAGAATTTACATTCTTCTAGTTAATATTTAACATAACTTGAGGGCTTGATATCAACCCACCCAAAACATTGAATTCCTAACTGAAGCTCGCTCGTGTAATTAAAGAAATGTTCATTTGCAAGTACAATTCTATGACAAGTACTCAAACTATTATGTACGGACACACACCATCAAAATGCCATTGATAGTCCTAACATAATAAGCTATTATACTGGTTAAAGTGTCACACATGAACACCTTGCTGGACAGAGGACCTCACACTTCTAGCTTTACAAAATTCCATTCAAAAACTCAAGGGACTCGTGCGTCCCTTCAAAACAAGGGTCCATCCTATTGTTTACACTATTATACTGTAGCTTAAAATGGGTGTACGTAACTTTAACCAAATAAACAGAAAAAATCTGTACACAATTCTTTTATTCAAAAATTCTTATGCACATCAAAATTGCCACCATGAATGAATCATTGAATGAAAAGCAAAAATGTAGTGAAACTCATCTCAACTCTTGACAGATACTTTAGATATTTTCCAGTCACCCTTCTCATTTTGGAAACATCCAAAATCATCATAATCCCTTAAATATCGATTATTGTAAGAGATAATAGTGGCATATCATATCGCATTGATAACTTAACTGCATTCTTTGGAGTGTGAATAGCAAATAGCTCGACTCGACCCATGTACAAAATGTCATGTAAGCTAAACAATAACCCAAACTTAAATATTATAAAATTGTCAATATCCACAAAAGGATGCTTCAATTGACAAAAATAATAATAAAATTGGGAACCAGTCTTATACTTGGCTTATAACTTGCAACAATAGATGTTTTCATGAAAAATCAGAGCATACACTTGTAAATATGAATATATGACGTGTCTCCTGAGTTGTTACTTTCCTCTGATCTCTCATGTGTCAGCTTCATTCAACCTCTTATTTCATGCTTCCCTTCTCATTTTCTAAATGATATTGTTCTCAAGTGGGCTTTACCTTTTCTTGTGGACACGCATATTTTTAAAACAAATCAAAATATAAATACTACGAACGTACGTACTTATATCCTGTTACACGTTATTAATATAAACAAAGTTTGTGTATAGAATTTATAGCATACATTACTCTAAAAGTTGTATTCAAAATTTGTTTAGATATATGAAAGGAATTGCCCCAAACTGAATGATCTGTGATTATAATGTAGAATCTTATTATTTACGACAACAAGTATTCTATACACCTAGGTAAGACAATTTTTTGGAATGATATCATTCTGTTCTGTCAAATGCTATTATGACATGTAAAAAATTGGTGTACGACCTCACAAGTAGGATCTTTAAATTAGGTCTGTTTAACTCAAAATTTCCTTTTATTCATACATTGAGTGTGTACGTACATAGTGAGACTTTGTAAACTTGATTTCGGTTGAAAATTGAGATGGAAGAATGGTTTATGTCAATTTTACATTTTAGATTCAAGTACAAAAAGTGCATCACAATAATTGCAAACTTGTGTCAAGGTCGTCATAATTTTATTGGTGGTTGTTAGTATGCTATTATATACTATCGAATTAACATGAACTGAACTTGAGAAATAGAAAGAGTAATGTTTCATTTTCATGCATATTTTTCAAATTATTCCACACTCCAAATTATACATATAACCACAACCCTTACATTTATACTATTAATGTGCATTAAAGAAGTCATTATGAAAACATTCTTCAAAGTGCCATGCACACATTTAAATTAAGAATTTGACAAAAGTAGGAAACCCTGCTGCCAGAAAAGTGTAGTTTAGTGTTTTATTCTTTTGTGTTACAGGCATAATTACCCTCGCATAATAAAATACGCACATATCAGAAAAACAGTACAAAACATTGAGTTGTGATCAAATTGAAATGAACTTTCTTTACCCATTACCCACTAATAAAATCACGTAACACCAGCATCTAATCCAACCTCATCTCGCAGAGAATGAGAGTGGGGTTAGTTGGAATGTATAAAGATTATTATTATTCTGCTTGCCAGCCTTTTTATTATCCGACAATAAATGAAAACCATACTTTTTAACTCGTTCTCCCTCATTAAAATCTTTATTATATCAAAGAGCGCTTAAAAAAGTGACCATGTAGCAGTGGCAGCAGAACGACGGCTGTCGCTCCTCTATGCCATATACATATGACATGAGGTATCTGTCTGTCAGAATCAAGTCAAGAATCAGTGAACCAAAGACAAAAATACAGCCTTTTTAAAAACTTGTAACGTCAAAAGTTATACAACAGTGCAGTCTGACTTTACTATATCGCTGTCACTGCTGCATAGTAAACATTTACTACGTGTGCGTACATAATATTAAATATTTGCATCGCATGAAAGGGGAAATGCTTGAAATGACCAAGTGACCAGTCGCTAGTGGTAAAAGCTTATATGAAAGTCTTATGAAAAAATCTAACAAGTATACTTATATGTATGTAAGCTTTAATGTTGCACTATTGCTCTAAGAATGAAACAAGATGTTCAAATTAGATAAGGAATATTGGCCACTGATTAAGATCATTATCCTTTTACCTGTGCGACAGGAATGGGACAGGATGAGGGGAACCGGTGAACATAGACTGTTTTACAACGACTGCATATGAAAGGGTGGCAATAAGCACGAGTGCATTGCGTCGTATTTAGATTGCTGTATAAAAACGAGTATACTACGCTTATTACACAACACAAACGAATATTCAAAAGCGGAAGGTGCGAAAATTAAGCTGGAAAGTTTTATGCCAGCATTGCAAAAGGTTCCGTCGTCAATCCGAAATACACGAAACGGCTCGACCTCAGCAAAACTTTCCCTGTTAAAATGCATACATTACTATCGTCATTCATGCATAACGTAGTTACATAAGACCAATCTGCTATACATGTAACGTAGCTGATTTCTAAGAAATTCAGGTCATGCAGTCCCAGTAAAATGTACACACTCACAATCAGAAGTCTTCCACTGGCAATATGTGCAAAAATCAACTTTTGCAAGAGACTCGTCTGAATATGAAACGTTTCCAATTTCCAAAGGTGAAGAACTAATGAGTAGAGTACAGATAATCTGTGTAAAAATACATAAATCAAATATAACTATTTGTGACCGCAAACAGTCCGATATCAGCAAAGTGTAAAGTTTAATGTACAAATGGTTATATTGTGAAATACACAGATATTGAAGTAAGGTTGCATGAATTATGTTAATGTAGAAAACAAAGTTTCCAGTATTTTATCACATTCGCCCCATTTATACAGATTCTATTCAAGTGACCGTTTCAGTAAATCATAATCAAAAAATATGCATACAGTAATGCAACCAAATCAACTCTGATAAGCTTTTGACATATTCAGATAAGATCATCAACTGAAGAGTTCTAGAAACTAAATTAAGTGTTTAGAATCCTCATTATCGGTGCATTTTTCAATTATGTTTTAAAGTTTCAAAACACCATTAATTTGATAAGCTGTGCATGCTCAAAACAAAGGCTTTAAAGCTTTCGTATTTGCCACACCACCACCGCACCATGAACTGTCATTTATATTTTTGTGCAACTCTTGAGTAAGCGTCGATGCCATTATTCACGTGAGATCATACGATATTATTACTAATGTAAACTTCCGCACCAGTATACCACTAGCTTAGTTAGTTGATTTTTCACAACAATACTTGATGGAAGCTAAAAACCCGCACAACATATAAATATACATGTGAAAGTACCATGAAATTGGACTGCTGATGAAAATATGTATGAGCTAAGAATTCATTACAACTACTCATATAAACGATATGGCATTCTTATCTCCACGTTCTTCCACTTGAACATCAAAAGCTTCCAGTAAGTCAAGAGTTTTATTTTTGTTTTCATGTTGCATAATACATAAACATATAATACCACTTTTTACAATTCTCAACAAAGCTCATTCACTCACGAAAAGGTTTTTGGTCAATTTTTTTCTGCCTTTGCGCTGGCTCTCACTCTCACTGATAAAAATGATAACACTAAAGTGTATGCATTACATGCAGCATTCCTTCCTCCCATTTTTCTCTTTATATTAGTAACTTTTTATACTAGTTTAGCTACTCTCCATGAATTTCTTGAGAGAAAAAAAATCAGTATTTTATTTCGTGTTACGTCAGTCAATAATATGTATATATTCTCATTCTTACAAGCACCAACAAGCTTTTTTGTACGAACCAAGCATTCTATTGGGGTTTATCCCAATGTGCCTCCTGAGCAGATAGGCTCACTTGAGTGGTGAAGGTGGAGCACACAAAATTCACAACACAGCATGTCTTGCCACCGCTAAGCTTCTTTTACATTCCCTTCACTATTGACTTGACTGTGTGTATTCTCAACTCGGTTTGAAATTCTTTTTTTTTCTGCCTAGTAAGTTGTATCCTCATTTATTCAAGCGTGTTATGTTTTATGTTATGAATGTATACGACGGATATATCATTGTAATAATTCCACTTCTGCAGATATAAGCAGGTCCTCCGAAAAAATTAATTCAAAGATGGTAAAGATAGAAAAGTGGCGAAACCAATTTGCAGGAGGAGAATTATGACACGTGAATTATGCATATAAATGAATTTAAACAAGAAAGTTAACTGTAGTTTAATTCTGAATCTGAAGATAAGTATTTTAAAGAAGTCAATATGTTCCCTAAATGGTGCAAATTGTCCAAACAGTTACCGAATTAGTACTTCAACAATAAAACAATCTGGTTCGAAACTTAAGAGAAAAAAGCTTTTCCTGGAAAAAAGACAGACAGACATACAGTCTAGAATCATAGACAGCATAATCGGAAACTCAAGGGCACACTAGCTTCTATATATTCGCATAAATACATGTTCTTATATGCATGAATTGAATAATAGTATATAGAGATAATATTGTGGCGAGGACGAGAAAAAGGACGGAACAGAGGACGGAAGTCTCTCTCGCTTGACTGACTTGACTGTTCATTGTGAATTCCCCTAAAACTATATGTACGTACTGCTTGCATGCAATGTTGTTACTCTTTTGCTTTCTACTCTGACTCTACAACTTTCCCTACTTCTTACTTTACTACTACTTGTGGTGGTAGTACAAGCACAACAACAATTGCATTCCATTCCACACATCTAGCAGAGTATGTTGTATGAACGTGACTTCATTCAAGCAAAGACGTATCGTTTGCACCGATATCGTCCTGGTATTTTGGTGTGGTTTGTGCTCTTTTTCCTTGATTTTTACAGTCACACAGCGTCATCCTTATTCTTTCCGATCCTCGATGCCAATAGGGCACCACTACCACATTGCATGTTAGAGCGGATAGTAGGCTTTGCCATGTTCGTCTCCTCCTCCTCCTTCGTTCTCCAGACGCTAGGATTTATTTCCTGTTATCTCTAATATTCCACCAAAAAGGGAACGTTCTCTGGATTTTTTTGAGAAGGGCAAGCATTCAAGTCGCATGATGGGCAGGAATCTCTTGAATTACGTAGCCCCATACCGGAAGGAAACTTTTTAAAGCAGAGAAAGTGCAAGTTTGAAAATTAATTGGGAAATCATAATTGGTAAATGTTTGTTTGTTCACGTGTGAAATCTTCAATGGAAGAAAAATAAAATCTAAGTGTCCTTTAAAGGTAATTGAGTCAAGTATTAAGGTGATTGACAGATTTACTCAAGTGAACTGACGTTGGTATAATCTTGCATTACGTATGGCAGCACACACCTACCTCTGTGCTGATTTGTTTTCCTCAAATCTCAATTTTTATTGGACATTTTACATGTGGAAATTACACTGATAATAACACATATATGATTGAGTTGATTTCAATGCACATAAACCTTTGATGTTTGTCAAGCACTTATAAACAAAAAATCTGTGAAGTGTGAAAAGTCATAAAAGTGTAACATATCATGTTATGATTGGAGGCGTGTGCAATAATAAATTAATTACATGAATAGTTCGTGGACACATTTAATGCATCTGTTGGTGTTATAAGTTATAATGAGTAAGTTGTCCACTATGTTGTTATTCCAACACTTATACTACCATGTCTTTAACATTGTAAGTAAGTATTACTAGGTATTAGAATTTAAAAGTATCCGTATCCGTACATATGTATGAAGTAGATTGTGACAGGTATGTCATCATCAGTCAATGGTTGGACTGATTAATGACATTTTAATTAGTAGAGAACAGAGGCAGTGGTGGTGGTGGTATTTAATAAAATTATGAGTTCAAACATGATCTACGGCCTGTGTAATGGGGGCATGACAGCCCAAGTGACAGATAACTATACCACTTCAGTTCTTGCAGCAGCGGCAGCCACAACCGTTATACCAGTCTCAGCAGCACCAACCAGTGGTGGTGTTGGTGGTATCGCTGCTGCTTTAGTAGTTTCAGAAGCATCTACTTCATCGCCGTCATCATCATCATCACCTTCATCAGCCGCTGTAGTAGCAACAGTTTCGTCGAACGCCAGTGGCAATCATTCTTCATCTGTGGCAAGAACAGCTTCAGCCTCCTCCGTCTCATCTTCACCCCTAACCCCATCCTCTAATACAACACACCTACTCGCTCATTCCAACACTCTTCATAACAATTTCTCCAACGGACACGTTGCAAATTATCCTCAGCATAACAACAACTTTCACCTTCATCATCCCCATCAGCATCAACAACAGTTGCAAGACTATTGTCACGGTCTTGTTAATGAAACCACTGCTGAAGATATAAACAGTTCTGGTGGTATGCTGAGTGGAGTCACTAATCAATCTGTAGGCTATAATGCATACACAGGGGCAACTGGAATCTCAGATTACTATACATCTGCATACAATGGAGGACATGGGAATCAGAGTGTAATCAACAACAGTAGTGGGGTATCAGTTCAAAGTGAAACAAACAGTGAGAGAAATCCTAATGTGTCTACAAACGACACGTTATCCTCAACCACACTCACAAACAATTGTAGTAACGGTGGTGGTGCCGGTGGTAATGGTATTTCCCACAACGGAGTAAATGTATTTGGAAACAGTAACAATAGTGGATCTCGAAATTCCTCTGTATTATCAGTGTCATTAGTTGCATCAAGTGTTAGTAATAACAACTCTGTGATTTCCTCCCCATCGTCATTACGCAGGTCTCCCACCTCATCATCCTCGTGTACTGTAGCAATGTCCACTATGTCAACTTCATATCAAACCCATTCACTTCATCACCCTCATCATAATCATCATCAACACGCTCATCAAATGAGCCCGTACTCTATTCACCCTCAACAACATCATCCTCATCAACAGCAACATCTTCATAGTTCATCAAATTCTAGTTACGATATCGGTCCTAGCCCTACACTCCCACCGGAACATGTAATGTCTATATCTCCAAATTCTCTTTTAGCGTACACAGCAGGAAACCCGGCAGGTGGTGGTGGTGGTGGATATGGAAATGGCTCTCAACAGCCCCATCATCATAACCACCCTCCCTCTCATCATCACCCTCATCTTCAGCATTTTCCACTATCTGCTGTTGCTACCACACCTGGGGCGACTCAAGACTTTCATTTGTCTCGTCCAACTTCCTCTGATCTCTGTGAACTATCCCAGTACACACTTTCCAACTCTCCCACAACAGTATCAGCAAACAATCGTTCCTCAGCTGGCAACACGGCCAATTCAATGACACCCTCCTCGACTGATTCCACAATTTTAGGGTCATCTTTGGGCAGTGGTCCAAGTTCTTGTCAGCTTGCTCCTACTGTATCATCTGTACCAACAACAACGTCCACCTCAACAAGTCCAAACGCTAGTAATAACACAAATAACCCCAGCCCTTTAAGCCACCAACCGTCAGCTTATCTTTCTCATCATCACCCACAGCACAACCAATACGGCAGATTATCAGTTGACAGCAACGGAATTGACAATTCTGGAAATATCTCATCCAGCGACAGTCCTCTCGGAGGAAGTCCTAGTCCAGGAGCAATTCTGCCTCATCATTCCCATTATTCTCCCCCACAATACGGCGGGGGAAATCATCAGCATCCTCCCCACGGGATGAGTCCTCCGGTGGCAGTTGCCGGGCAAACAGGTGGAGTCCCATCACATCATTCTCACCATCTTGTAAACCATCCACATCATCACCATCTCCAAACACTGCATATGAACCCTTCTCATTCCTACAGTCATCAACTACATGGAAACATTGCTCCACCACCCTCACACCATCCTTTTAGTCATCATCAACATCACATTGCAGCAAGTCAAACCCAGCTATTAAATGGAAGTATGACAATTCACCATCATCATCAACAACTTCCTCATCAAAACCCGTTAGCACAAATTCAGCATCATTCAATTCACCCCCACTCACAACAACCGCAGACTCAACAACAGCAGCACAATGGCTCTGTTGGAGGTATAGGTGCAAACAACTCATCGGTCACAACTTATAAATGGATGCAAGTCAAGAGAAATGTTCCTAAACCCACTATTCCAGGTATGTATTTATAAATATACAAGAATTATATGTGCCGTAGAAAATATCAAATATGTAGCATACTTACTGCCGTTTTGTTAGCTGTTTACTAAAATGTGTCATAGAAGGAATTTAGGTTGCGACAAGATAGCAATCTCTAAAAAAACATTTATGGATTTTTTTCTATGTATTGTACTTTGAAAGAATTGACTTTACTATTTTTGTAAATGTTCTAGAGTGAAAACTAGTCAGATAGCTTTGCATGATGACAAGCACATGATTTTGCACTCAGACTTCCGTTTAAATAAACATGTAAAGTGGTAATTAAAGACCACACATTGTCCAGCGGACTCCAAGACATTATCGGCTGGTAAAATCAATATTTAAAACTGGTTATGTGCATTCTACATTGTATTTTTTGAATGTATGACGCGTACTCATTAAACAACACCATCATTACAAGATATTTGTACTGTACTCACATTACAGTAGTTGAATCAAAGATAAATGTTTTATTATAAGTAACATACACATATATTTTCATCGTGTATAACTTTATACGGTGGTCGGTGAATCTAATGCAAAAGTGACTTGTCAAAAATGTCAACTCAAGTGGCAAAATGAGAATGGTACTTTTTGATTATATGACAAGATAACGCTTGTCATGTACATTAATCGAGCTGGAATAAAAGATGAGTTTAACATGCCAGGAAAAAGTGGGTTTATGTAGATTATAAGGATCATATGTAAAACCTGCGACAAATGGGGATTTTGAAAACGGTACAGAAATTAATCCTAAGGAAAAGCATGAAACATAATTAAAAATCTTGGTTTACATGAACATAAAGTTCCTCGCCTTCGCTAAGTACACGAACTACTTACTTATCTTTCCATACATCGACAGATACAATTAACGGTTTTTGAGATGGATCTAGGTATGAAGTAAAACACGATTGCAGTTTAAATATTTTTCGAACTTTTAAAATACACAATCTAAATTATTACAGTCGTAATTAAAAAATCAATGTTTATTTCAGTTTTAGTGACAGTGAATTTTTGACGGGTCTGAAATCTTAAACTGATCTTTTCATTTATGCATCTTGATTCCATGAAAAATGTTATTTTAGAAGCTATCAAAGTTTATTGAGTTTCACAGGGAAAAAATGTCACGATCCAAACAATCTATGAAAAAGAGATGTCTTTTTATGATATGATATGCTTGTAAAGTAAAAGTATGCAATATATGATTAGATCGCATCGCTCGAATAAAAAAAAGTAGCGTCTTCTTCTTTGCTGGTCCTACCTGTCTCAATTTTCATGTAATATGTAGATTTTACAAGCGGTATTGACATGTTAATCCTTTTGATTATCTCTTCCAAGTGTCAATCATGATCATCGTTTGAGCTACCTCACTCGGGCCCAATGTTCTTGCTTGCTCCTTTTCTTCAAGACCGAAAATCTTTACATATTTGTAAAACTAATGATGTTGGTATTTCTTTCACATTCCAGTAGTTCTACTTAACATAAAACATATCACGAATGATACATGGAATTTATATTATGGTAGTTAGTAAATTTCAATATCACTTCGTACACACATTGTATTGTTTGAGACTGATTGAAAGCTACCAGTTTTACTCACTCACCAACATGCACCACCACTTACAATAAACGATTACATATATTACACAGGTACCTATGTATGTATTTACATGAGTGAAGTCAAAGTATCAGTTACCCACTTATCAAATTAAACCGCATAAAAAATCTCTCACGAAGGCAGTTGTCAGATACATCGAAAAGCACTAAAAAATGACTTGTTCCCCCTGTCTTGTTAAATTTGACTTGGCATTTTGATTGTCAGTGTCGAGAAGGTAAAAAAGAAAAGACAAGTTTTTCTGTCATCTTTTCTCGTCTATTTGGCATTTCATAAAATGTGATACATGCTTCCATATCAAGATATTTTAGATACAGTGGTAATATGTACATCAAATCTACTCTTAAATTGTTTTTCAATGCAGAGCTGAAAATCGACGAATATTTAAGAAAAAATTAATATACATGTTTACAAAGTTAACTGACTATAAAAAAGTACCCAAGTATAATAATTGAAAGTAGCTCATAATCAGAGTATTTCTAAATTGCGAGACAAATCTACTTTTAATTTTATCTAAAAACAAATTATCAAAGTAGCATCTTCAAATTTTTCCCATGCTTTGCATATGATGACCAGAGAAAATTTAAATTCGCTAGGGAGTAAGTGACATCTTAGACCACCCACCCCAGTTTCTCTAACATTCACCATTTGTGTGTGTGTAAATTCAGATTTTATCAGGGAGCACATTGAGCCTTGGAAATTATGCTTAGTTTTTCATCTTATTGAATGGTTTCTATCAAAGATGAAAGATGATTTATTATCATTAATAAATTCTTCAACTGCATAAACTTGGTCTAATAATTTACAGTAACCAAACAAGCGATTAACAAGTGAATTGCTAAGTAGCTGTTACTTAACGTATGAAATTTCTGTAACTGATATTTTGAAAGCAGCAAATACGATTCTTAGAATATATTTATGCTTTGATTTTCTGCAACAAAGTTTTAGACTTTTCGAGAGTTTAGTCATCATCATGTAGACTTTAGTCGGCTTTAGTTTAAAATGCTGTTTTGCTTTTTACTAGCCATTTGTTAACGTTAAACCAAAACGGGTGCTTTGTGATCGTGTGACAACACATTGTCCTGATCATGTATCAAGGCGGCTCTTTTGTCAGCAGGGTGCATGATTTATCCCCTCTGAGTGCTGTTGCAAACGAAAAAAAGCAATGGCAATTGAAAAGGGGCGAGAGCGAGAGTATTAAAAGATTCTCTGTGTTGAGATCTGTAAAATAAGTCACCCTCGTCGTGGATGATGATGGTCGCATATTTGGAATGCATACATATATGCTTATGTGATATGATATGTGATGTGTATGAAGCATAATATATCGGAGACCATTTTCCACGCACGAAGACAAAAAATGTGGAATAAAAACCTTTTGAACGATGCTCAATCAAGTGTAGTGACTACGAACAGGAATAATCGAAAATGGTAGTCAACAATAGAATTCAGCCATGAATTAAGCTTTGCGTAAATAATCAGCATTGTAGAACTCCACTGTGATTGGCTTACGTTAGTGCATTGTTCGCAGTGAAAATGGTACATACATATTAAAAACTGCTTCTTCGTTTTAATTTTTCTTAAATAAATACTAGTTTGCTTTGCTACCGTATATATTTCCAATGCAAACTTTTTAGTTTGGTATCAAACTGTTTTATGATTGTTTGTACGATGTATAATGATTACTCGCTCCAAGAAGTTCAAGCAACACCCACAATCGATTTTCATGTAACAAATTATGCATATTCGTTATGGATCAAAGGCACCAGAATAACCGACTTTTTTACCAGTTGTTTAAAAGGCCACCAACCATGATATATTCACATAGTTTACAAAGATCAATCCATCATTTTATCTGTCAGCAGAGGATATCGAAAAGAACCATATATTTCACACTAGATTTGTACATGACTCATCTCGTTCCGATAACTTTGAACTATCATTTACTTAAACGTATTCCAAATCTTTAGTAAGGTGAAGAGAAATTATGTGACAATGACAATACTTGATACTTCCATTATAAGGTGCGTACTTTAGGAAAAGAGATAAATGACGTTGCAGAAATAAGAAGTACCATGTAATAATATGTTTGCAATTGTCATCGGCTCCCATTATCATGGTTGCTGACATTACAGAAGATGAGCATATTGCATCGCCTGTTGTGCAAACAATGAGGCAGCATTTACGTGATTGGCTTTTACGTAAATTCACTTTGACTTCTTTCTTGTTGTAAAAAACATAAGCCGGATTTACTCTTTACTGTGATATATGTATGTACCTATTTATTCCTTCTTTCCAATAATCGTTTGACATGAGGCTTATTCATATGAATTATACTATGAATTTGAAACAATTATACGTTTGATTTACTACTATACTGTGTATGAAGAATTAATTAAATAATCAATTTGATTTTTTGTAATAAAAATGTGGAGAAAAGTATATTGTCATATCATAATGAATGTGCATACAAAATGATGCGGTCCAATTGGAAAATCGATTTTGAGGGATTGCATTTACGATTTATTGAAACAGAATACATAGTGACATACAGTTTTAAAAGCAGTAATTTTTATTAGTATTTATTCAAAATAAAAATCGAACAAGGCTTCATTTTGAAGAAAATGAACATAAATAGACGATTTTCCATTTTTCACTTTCATGGTGTATAATATTTTCCCTTCTCAAACAGTATTGAGCTCATCGTCGTACATAGCCAACAATCTGAACTCGAACAAATATCTATAGAACTGGAAAATATCTCAGTAGACATAAATATATTAAAGGCGTGATGGCATGATTCGCTGACGTGAGAAAGGGAAAAAATCCAAGAAATATTGTAGTAAAACAGTCTCCAATAATATGACATTGAAATTGAAAAATAGTCATCAATGAATTTCCTAGTAATTCGAACAATTTCATTCAATATTCTTAATCGAAAAATTAATTGATCAATATCATTTTAAGATATAGATTCATTCATTACAAGTAAACCAAAGATTTATCATTCTCAGAAAAACTTACGATGTTCGGATGTGCAAGAAATACAAAAAACGTAGTACACAGTGACAATGGTCACATAGTTTGTGAAAAGAAAATGTAAAAATGCTTTAAATTGTTTGTTTTTCTATGTTTTAGTACGAAATGAATACACTGGCTCGGTACTTACTCCCAGTGGCACAAATAGTCATCTCGGAAACAATCTACTTGGGCCTAATCCACCCAGCGGAGGTGCAGCAGGTCGAACGAATTTCACAACCAAACAGCTCACAGAACTGGAGAAAGAATTTCATTACAACAAGTACCTTACCCGTGCTAGAAGGATAGAAATCGCTTCAGCCTTGCAACTCAACGAAACGCAGGCAAGTATAAATACAAAGAGATTACAATGCCAACTCCCCAAGAAAGGGACTCTTAATGAATTACATGCTCCATTCATTCCCTTTGCAAAGAAAATTCAACAGGTTTTGTTCATTTTATATTTTATCATTTTTAGGTAAAAATTTGGTTCCAGAACAGACGTATGAAACAGAAGAAACGAATGAAAGAAGGATTGATCCCTCCGGACACAATCACTCCTTCTAATGGAACATCTCCCACGACACCGGACACTCCATCAGAAAACTCTAATTCTAGCTGTCCAACTTCTGAGAACAATCACAAGGTTGAAGTAGACTCACCAGAAACACCCTCATCTTGCCAGTCTTAATAGTTTCCTTTCTTCTATCACCTTTACGAAAAACAAATACGAAAAATAATTATTAAACGCGGGCAACTTTTTGCTCATCGCTCTACATCCATCCCGTTAAGGATTCTACTTAAAGCAGTAAAAACACGAGTAAACGGTTTTAGACCCAAAGTTTAATATAAATCAATATACCTAACATTCCCTTGTCTCATCTTTGATGTGCCCATACCAATTTTTTTAGTATTATCGTATGCACATCTTTCATAATACAAACTAAATATTTTAAATATATTACCTGTTTTTATTTTGTTTAACCACACAATAAAATTATACATTACTACAACTAGTACCGCCACCAGTGTTGTGTTGAGGAGCACCGAAATTTTATGAAAAAGTAATCAAGAAAGAAGTTTTTGCATACAACTTTTGACCGACTTTTGTGAGTCAAAAGATATTGACCACTATATTAACTACCAACTACCAAGCAAGTAGAAAGCAATCGAAAATATTACATTATTTAACATGAATAACTACCAGTTATACGATTATAAAATTACCTATCATAACCGTAAATGAACTGCGATGATGGACACAAATGAATATCCCCAGACATTTTAAACTTGTTCGGGTATTAAAAATAGTACGCAATAGTGTAACAGAAAATAGAACTTGCTAAAAACTACAGAAAATCTCGAAATTGTAGTATAATATTCGGAAGACAAAACAGTTCAGTTCAAATGGCCAGAAGCAAACTAGAATACTAACAGTTAAACAGTCCCTTATAATTTTTCTCTATCGTTCGTCGTCAGTTTAGTAAATATTAAATTAATTGAATTTTTGTAAGCTTCGTTTTAAAAATGATTGATTATTTATCAATGAGATTTTGTTACATGTAAGGTTAAGAGTAAGACTAACGTTCACGAATTTACTTACAAAAAAATAGGAAAAAGATAAATCGTAATTTGTAAATAGCCCATATACTGCTAATTCTTAAATTGTATGAAATCTGAAAAATATTGTCAAACATTTATTGTTTACCAGTATATTAAACAATGATACCTATACCGATACCTACCCTGATCTTCAAAGTAAAAAAATAAAATATTAATTGCCAACATGATTTACGAGTAGATTAGTTGCAGCCAAAAATGTTTGTAACTTATATCATCAAAAAGGACAGATTCAACAATTTTCCGCATGAATTCATAATTTGATTAAACCCAAGCCTGGACATGGCAGCTATATAAACGTCGGATGGCTTGGCTTTATAATAGCTTCTTCAACCATTGTCTCCATTATTGTCTCACGTCACCCCAATAATTCACATGTTACGTTAATTGATGAGCATAAAAAATCCTATAATTCTAAAAATATATGAGCATACGACCTAACCCTAATATTTAATTAAACTGGAACAACTTCGATTAAATATTCTCATAAAATTATAATTCTGGCGTTTGGTGCTGTGTAATGGAATCGCTAATCACAGTAATCACCCATACACTAGATAACGATATGCACCCTACTAACCAAACCATTGCAGCATAAGTTTACATTTCATTGCACGGTAAGAATACCTGTTATCGACTAGACTGTCCATGACTTTGACCTGGTGACCCCAAATTTTTTTATGCATAACTAAGGCCCTAATAAAGGGCTTTAATGGAAAAATCGGACCACCAGTTTGACCCATGCTTCAGAAACTGGCGAAAGTTTCAAAAAATGGTTTGACAGCTCTGGAGGTCACAGTTTTTGACCTAGAAACTTGAAATTTGGCATGGAGGTGTAAAATCCAAATCCCCACTTGGGGTCGTTTTGCTTTTTTTGAATTTTTAAAAAATACAAAAGTTTTGGCGCCAAAACTGTCTAATTCAAATTCTGTGCAAATTTACCCTAATTAAGTTGCAGAAATGAAATCCTCACACAAAATTACATCTAAATGCATAATTTGGTTAGCATAATTACCCTCCAATTTCAATATTTATCAATTTTAATGAACTTTCAAACATAAAAATCGTCATAACTCAAAAACGAATCAACTTTTTCAAAATCTGAGAACAGATTTGGAATCTACGTCAAAATTCACGCTTAGGGTTGCTTTTGAATTTTCAAAATCATGAACTTTTGAAAATTGT
>JAQFXM010004855.1:0-16196 GCA_034693345.1 Entomobrya multifasciata
TAATAAAATTCCACAGTAAATTTTCGTCACTATATATTGTCGACTAAGTACATTTCCACAATATTATTGCCTCCCATAGTAGAAAAAGTCAATATTTTATGATTTTACTTTACATTGGAGTCTATTTTATGTGTAGTTAATATAAAGCTTATCATTTTTCAACCTTAATTTAATTAAATCGAAAACATGAACAAAAATGTTTACATTTTAATGAAATAATTTTACATAAATGAATTTTATTTTTCATCAAACATTTATTTTGTTTTTTATGGCGAAGTATTTTTTCTCCATTTTAATTACAGATTTAAAATGGCAAAATATATAACTTGTAATATGTATTCCATGTTCGTTATTATTACATTACATGTATGTTCGTTAGGTAATATTCATATAGTGGTTGGCAGTTGAGATCCTTCACCGGCCTATTTTAAGACAATAAATAGGGTTTGTTTGATTTTTGAGTTCAGAAAACCAATATACTCCGATCTTTTTGGATGCAACTTAGGCGCTTTAAATGGAAAATCGTTGATAAGAATTTTAAAAAAATGATGTTGAACCTGTTATACATATTTGGCAAACCAACGCTGTTATTTCAGTAAAGCTATTTATTTATAGTTGTTTAGTTTGTGGCACCTTAACTTATATACAGTATGATTTAAATAGTGTTCCGGACAGTATTTGCCTCGCCTCGTTCAGTTGTTCCGACAGAATATTTGGCGAACCTGAAATATTTCCTATTGAACCTGCATTTTATGATTTGTCACTGATTTATGGAAAAATTTCTCCTAGTTTCTCTATCGTCCTCCAAATTGTATTTGAATATATGCGTGAAATATGTGATGGTAAATCAGAAAAGGAAAAATTCTTTATTGCAATTTTTTACTCCACATTTACATACTTAATTAGACCGCTGTAAAATACATTAAATAATGTGCTATATTTGATACTAGTTTAAGTTTTGTGACGCTGTCTTCAGTTGCCATATTAAAATACAACTTTTTCATGAAAAACTTTTTATGACAGGAAAGTCGTTTTTGGGCTGTGCCTGTGGCATACTGAGATAACCCTATGTCTCCGATGTACTCCATTGTCCTTTGTAGCTGTTAATTTTTCAAAAACTTACGTAAACATCCAAAAATAAATATTCACTCATTTTTCTATATCAACTAGTTACCTCCTTAAACATGGTAAATAAATCCATCTGGTAAGGGTTTTTTAAAAATTATTCCCACGAAACAATAAGCATGAAATGCGTTCCAAGAACCGTGCTACGGTAGGATCATCTCCCTGGAATAGTTGGAAAACAAATTATGGTGTCCCGAGGCTTATATGAGCATTTTAATGCTCTCTCTTTAAATGCCGGAAACTACTGAAGCCGCTGCTATGCAAGAATTTTTAAAAGCTTTGATACGACATGCCATATAGCCGCGTAAATATGCCATTTGTCAGGCAAGAACTGAGATGAAACGTTTATTCTTGTGGTCTTCTAATTGTAATTAACTTGAGATGTGGCGGTAAGAGGTATAACTTCACAAGTTCATTACCCGCAGTTTTCAATTATAAGCATTTTTAGTCAAACGTACATCGTAACAGGGTATAAAACCAGTTATGTTTCAGTGCTTATTTTTAAAGCAGGCAACGTCACAAGTAGTACTGGAGAATATAATCTAAAAAATGTAAAACTGTGATCTAATGCTGAGTCACTCGTTTAATTTGTATCAATTGCATTCATTTCTGATACGACTGGGGTGTAGTTTAGCTTCGAATTGCCTCCCACACTGCATATCATTACCCCTATTTGGAGTAAGTTATCGTGCTTCACGTACCCTCTTTCTAAAATTGCACCAGGTGCTTTTGGGCATGACGAAATGTAGCCTTGACAAATATTAAAGTCAAGTTCAATGACATCATTACATACTTCATAAAATACTACACAAGTATAAAGCATTTTGGCTTGTAGTTTTGTATGCAGATTTCGAACAATATTTTACTGCTTATTATACGGGTGAAGAGAATGACATTTTTATCTAGTAATCGTAATATGTAGCACTGAGATTATGCACATTATCATCGTGGGAAATGGTGAATTACTTTATTTAATATAAGATCATTGTATTATTTGTAATGTAGAAAAATATAATTATATTCGCAGTATGTTTCAATAAACATTTCATTTCGGTTATCTTACTTCCAGAGTTACGCTAAATGTCTAGTAATTAAATGGATACTATACGTGTATCAAAATATTTGTGTGCAAAAATAATTAAGCAGGCATACATAAGCATACGTATATTTATCGTAATTTGTAATTTAAATAAAACATATACGTCTCCAACAGACATATGAAATGATTTCTATTAGCTAGGCTTACGTATCTTATAATTTGGCAAGTATTTTCAAAGAATATAATTTATGAAACTTGCAGTTTAATATAATTTTTACTATTTAATATATATATTAAGCCCTAAATATACGTACATACATACAACTATTTAATATTATAATATAAAATTTTAAAAGCACAACAATAAATTAACTATATTATCTATTCCAACATTCATCCATTCAAGGAATGTACTCCTGTTTACATTACAAAAGGGATATGCTGTGAACACAGAAATCATGCGAAATGATACCGCAGCTTTATATATTTTTGTCCTTCTTGAATTTGACGTCAATATGTTGGCTTTATATTTTTGCCAAGTGGTTTCAAGTGCATCAACTACCAAACATTCAAGATAAAATACAATAGGCACACCTATAGCACACATACCTAAAACTCCAGCTAAAGAAAATGCCATCACAGAGCCACCAGACAACAATGATGGTCCTTCTTTTATAAATGTAAAGCTCGAAAATATGAATAGCATCAAGGCACCAGCAGAATGATACGCAAATCGTATTGTTGCAACAGGTATGTTAAATAAGCCAGTCAACAATTGGAGTGATCGATGTATATGTGTAATTTCAGTTTCAGATAAACATCCCAGTTGCTTTGTTTCAAAATGAACGTTTGGTTCATGCCTGGTCCCTGACTGCTTTAACGAACCATCTTGTAACCAGTTTTGGCTAATGATGATAACTACAAGAAGAGGCAGAACAATTCCCAAAACTACACCAATTAAGCAAGTTATGCTCCATGATTGAAAAATAACTATTATCCAACTTAAAGGTGAACCCATCGTAATTTGAAATTCAAGAGCATTCTCCATCATCGTTCGCAGAGGATAAGAGGGATGAAACAGAGCCATTCCGAATATAAATGGAATTATTAGTGGGAACCAACAAGCCATGAGCACCACATTTTCCAATGTGTTCGAACACCGTGTCATAGCACTGGTAAAACGTTTTTTGAACTTAGTATCCAGTATGAATGCTTGATTTATCGTTTCAGTTATTTCATGTTGATATTCTACGGTTACAGACCCACAAGAAAGGATCATGGTAACGATAAGCCATATGACGATACCCGTGCTAATAATTAATGCATCGTCGTTTTTGCTTTGCAGCGCACTTTCATAATTTTGATTTATTTCCGACAGCTCAGATTCTCCATAAGCCAAATAAGTCAGATATACTGCTAGCATCAGTTGAATGAACTGACCTATATAGTATGTAGAACTCCATATATAATAAAAATATGATTTAAGAGAAACAAAGCATTTTAAAGTTCTATCCCAGTACATTCCATTTGAAAATGTATACTTAACTAATGGACATAATCGGAGACAAATGTATTGTTTTAACCGAATACTCATGATCTTAACAAGAATTACGAAAAGTTTGAATAATTTTTATGTTAAACAACGCTAACTATCAGTTTAGTAGAAAATGGAGAATCCTTTTTGGCTTACCGAAATAGTTGAATTTAATAAAAAATGCATGCTGTAAATAAAGGAGACTTTACTGAGTTTTGTATACTTTTACTCAAGTGAACTAACCGAAACGACAATGCTAACTGTGTGTCATTTAAAGGAATATATCGTTTTAGAAAAATCAAAACTAAGCAGGGCACAATTTATCTGCACAGTTATATAATTGGATGTATTCATATTGGGTATGTTAATAATTTATGTAACCTTAAAAATCCAATTTTGTATACGCGTGGACTCACAAGCAAAAATCCCATTACTATAATGATTTGATAAAAATAACATAAATTCAATTTATGTAATCAATTGAAAAGAAAAAGAAACATTCTTACGAGGTAAAAAGTAAGAATTGTATGAATTTACAGTGTTAAAATTAGACCCAAGAAGTAGAACCAAAACTTACAACAAATTGCAAGGTAAACATTGGCATTACACAAAAATAAACTTCTAAACAAAAGACTAATTAGATTCTTGTGCAGTTTTGATCTATTAAATTTAAAACACAAAAGATGTTTAAGGCGCTTTAAGGGTTTGTTATTTTGAAAGAGTACTGTTAATATAGTTTTGGATTATTTTTAATATGTAAATATATCTATATTCCATAAGTGTTTATGTTGTTAGGTTTTAGTTAATAAAATAAACGTTAAAACGCATTTTGAGCTATTTATCTTAGCATGTACGGAGCAACTAAAAAAATTATGATACTGCATGAAGGCAGATTAGATTTACAATCGTGTTCAATCCAATTAAAAAAACGCTGTTTTATTGTTAACATACTAAATGTTAATACTAAATACATTTAAAATGTGATTTTGTGACGTGCTTTATTTATCAATAAGTCATTTATAATATAAATTAAACTGGACAAGTATATCAGAATATTATTAATATTTGTGGTTTTATTTGTTTTGATCGAACTGGCTAGAACAATAAAATTATCGCGAAAATCTAATTAATGCCAACCAAAACTTTGAACGTGATTTTACATGTCATTGTAAAGAAGCTTAGCACAGTAGATCTTCTAATGCAGTAGAAAATAGCATAAGAAATTACTAATGGCTTACAACTCCGCCTAAACTTTTTCATGACTAATGCGTTCCTTTTATGTTCCCAAGAAACCAACAAAGAAAGTTTGTTCCAACTATTAATTGTTTTTCTCGACTCATTGACTAATCTCCCCAAAAGATCTAGGCTGCATAACCAAACTATAGTGCCAACCAAATAACAATCAATCAGAATTACTTTAATTAGCTCGCTTAGCTGATCCCATTGAGTCATTAGAGTTACTTGGGAATACACATTCAGCTGCAACATTACCAAATGTGCCGTAAATGTAAGTAGTCCAAGAGTTGGCTTGAAATACGTTTGCAAGAGTTGAAGCGTTGTGTAATATTTCATCAGATTAGGAATTGTTCGAAACACTGCTGACGTGTTATATTGCCGATACAAGGCTTCATTTGAACAACCTTCCTCAACGGTCATATTGTTCTTCAGACGAAGTTCTTTGTGAACAAGTGGTGTTACAATGAAAAATGTCAAGTGAGACGTAACAACTATAAAACAAAACGTCCAAAACATTTTCCCAGCCAAGTACATATTACAAATGCCATATATCCAATACAACATAGAATTTAGCATTCTGATGTTGAATAAGTGATTAACAGCAGTTAGATATTCAACAAGTATACGATATCCATAGCACGGGTCCTTTGGGAACACAAAGAAATGGGCAGCGAATATCAAATGTGTTCCCGCAAATGACAAGGAAGCGTTTAGAAACATGAAATCCCAAATACGATTTATTTTATTTGTGTTTTCATTGTACTTTGGACGAAATTTACCTAAATTTAAGTATTTGAAATGATTAAATCAAATAAAATCACAATTCTTATATTCAATTATTTTCTACATACGAGCAACACTACTTCCAAGCAGAATGATTCCATTTAGAAAACCCAAATAATCATCTAGTCTCCATAGTAACATAAAAGTCATCACAGTCAAGATTATATTACAAATCCATGCCAAATACAGAAAAATTACTTCGTTATATCTTTCTTCTTGAATGTAGTTTATCAATTGGACGGTTTGAAAGAGAGTTAACAAAGGGAGGAGAAAAGATGCTCTCTTAAATTTCAGTTGTTGCTGTGGAATTGAAACGTAAAGCTTTGTAGCATTATCCCACGAAAATGGTAGAGCATTGAAAAATTCTAAGACTTTAGACAAAGCTGTGCAAAGTTTGCACATTTTATTACTATGGATGTACATGGCTATTTTAAAACGTGAGCAACTGCAGCGTCTTGTCAAAACTGTACTCAACTTTTGCACGAATGTGAAACTGAAACATTTTGGAAATTCATTTTCAAAGGTAAAAATCGCTATTTATTAAATAACTTATTCAATTTAGCTTGACAAGGTGCTTTGAATTTTTCGAAACTAAAAGTCGATGTGCAATAAAAAAATACATGTTTTTACTTAAATATTTAGCTTAAAACGCCTATTGTCTTCAAAACATCTATATAGAATATAATGGCAAAACTGACTTGGTTTAATAATTTAAGGATTGCCATGTTGATAATAATATAATTAAATGACTATTTAATATAGACGTATAATATAAATTCAATTTCACTAAAGTTATTGTTTCATACGATGTCCTCAAATGTTGGAAACTTTTCACATAATTAATTAAATTATTAACGGGAATGTTAAAAACATGTTTCAAATACTTGAATTATGTTTTGAACTAAATATGAGACATAATCCAATAAATTTGTTAAAAACAAAGAAAATTAAATTTTCCATGAACATGAAAACCAATAACTTAATATAAAGTTTTAAATTCATAAAAGGTTTAGTTTAACAAAAAAGTAACTGCTTAAAACTTGTGATATAGTTTATCACATATTTTTACAAGTGGCACAACTATAATATTAGTTAATTTGTACTGCAAGCAGCTGCTTACAGTATCTCTGGTTGATTACGTGTACTAATTGCCGGGATTAGGGAAATTTTCATTATAGTTTTACTTGTGGCAGCATTTATGATGAGGTCGTGCATTTCCGAGAACGAAACAGTGAATGTATACCAAATAAAATTATTTAAGGTATACTTATACTGCAATCTAGCCAGAATTTCAGCCATTAGCTTGTTCTTAACATTTTTAGCTATCAATTCTTGTTAAATAAATACTTACTTCTTGGAAATACATTTAACATTATTTAAGGCAATAATTTTTTTTAAATGTGCTTCATCAGGGAAAATGAATTGTATTCTCTGCTCAAAATGATTAACTCTTCGTCTTACTGCAATTGTACACGCTATTTATTATTCTGCAACTAATTTGTGTCTAAATTGAAATCATCTCTTGTTGGGAGGTTCATTGTAGTGTTACTTTTCTGCATATTTTCTGGCACATGTTTTTTATTTGAAAAACAATAAAGTGTGTTGCTGAAATTGTTTCTAAAAAAGAAGTACTCGAAAGTATATCTTATGAGAAAAATCAGGTTGCGTATATATTCCTGAAACAAGTTTAATGTGGGCTGGATAGAATATTGCCAAACTTCCTTGTTTCGTTTGCAATCTACATAATATATAATCTATTTTTTAAAGTGAATGCACATAATCGGATGTACTATTGATAAAATAAGAATATATAGAATACTATTCATTTCCAAAATTGTATCGGATTCCGGGGAAAATTCTATTATCTCTTTGTAATTCACCTTTCAAATAAAATCGACTAGTACAATTGCAATTACTTGTGACCTGGGGGTGGAGCCGATGTATTTACTAGCGTATCAAGTAGTTCATCTACTTTGGAATGGAACAGTATACGATATACCAAGCATATTATACAATTAAATTGATCATTTTTTGCAGGAACTCCAAATGTAATTAGATTTATGTACTCGTAAGCCAAGTAAGTCATATTAATATATTTAGCTGATCCGCAGAACAAAATACGATGAAACCGAGAAATTTTCTGCAAAACAGAAAAATTCGCTGTTATAAATACTTTAATTTAAATAATTTAAATTTAATAAATACCGTTTACCTGTAACGTTGCAAAAAGTAAAAGCAGAGAAGAGATGATATGAAGTAAAGCTGCAAAAGTCTTCAGTATAAGCCAATTTGTCAGTTTTTGAAAGTATGCTAAAATTCGGGGAAAATACAGTTGACAAAACTTAATTTACAAATGAGTAGAAACTTAGAATACATAACTAATGACCATATTATATCAGTTTTACCATCAATTGTCTGCTCAATATGCGTGTTGAAATCCTCATAATTCATTGGCACATTTTGTGTAATTTCTGACGTCGTCCACCATTTTTCCATTGTGCAGCTTGTATCTCCTGGAACCTGGAGTCTATATTTGTTTTTCATGCAGTTCTGTTGCACCATGTATGTAGCAGCAAAAGACGGTATCATCATAACAAATACAATGCAGCAAATCTGTATACACAAATATAGCAAATTTTGTCATTTAGCTCCTTTAGTAACAGTTTTAATACAATTAAGACGCACCAGTTGGAATATCGCAAGAATTTGGTTCCAAATCCGGTTGTCAGAATACTTTTCATCGTCGTCTCTAACTCGTCTTAGCTCAAGAATAAGCGGTCGAAGTTCTTCCATTTCCCCCCTATTTTGATAGTCTACCGCAAAGAGATTTAATTGATCCTAAGGAATAGTTTACACCAATATTTGTTGTCTCAAGCTGGTTTGACATACTTTTGTAATATAGAAGAAGACATAACTTTGGAAATTAGAAAAAAACTACTGTATAAAATTAAATACTGGTGATGTAACTTAGATAAGATATAATTTTGGACTGGGTCAGCCACGTGTTTTAACTCAGGAAAGAAAAATACTTACGCAATATTAATTACATGACTAATGAAATGCCAAAGGTACTTTTACATTATTATTTTAGGAGTTTAGCTTGGCACGAGGCAGCAAATCATTTTAATAAAGACATGCCTAATTAATTAGGTTTTGAACACGGGCTCAGCAAAAAAATTAATTTTTAAAGTTATATAAACTCTTATTATATAGTTTGAAGTAATCTTTTAAAATTATACTTTAGTTTACTATACGTAAATATATTTAGATTTCCGAAGCCAAAGACAATAGGATAAATATATTCGTATACCGATTTTTGATGCAAAATAGGTCGGCAGAATATTCATGTTGTCATAAGTTTAATATTTAACGGTTTTATTTTTTAAATTATTATGAAGATATGTACACGGGGATATTAAAAGATACCACTAACATGTTAAAGTATTAATACAAATCTTGCTAATAATTTGACATGCATATTATGACAATTAAATAATTTATTTGTGGCCAGGTGGCGGCGGTGCAACACGTTTTACCTCATCATATTGATTTCGTACTTTATGATGGAAGTATAATTGGTACACTACGCACAAAATTAAAGACAGGCTTTCTGCTGTCGTCCGATATTGAGAGGTGAGATTTTTCAAGCATTCGTATACTAAGAAAATGAGATTCAGTGCACTGGCGATTTGGTAATAGTTGAGCTGTTGGCTTTTAGTAGCGCTCTGTGTTTCAAAAAATATTTACATGCATTTTAAAAAGATATTATTTTGTAGCATATATTTGTTAACGATATAACTTTACAATATTTGTAGCAAGGAGAAGTAGGATAGCAGCTACACAATACACAATAGCGATGATGGCCTCTTCTATAAACCATAGTGCAGCTGTCTTTAAATGAGCTGAAATGAAAACAAGCAATACTTGTTAAACATGTTAAATTTTAAAGCAGAATTGTAATAGTTTAACTTACCATCATATACAACCTGATTTTGAAACACATTACTATTTTGCGAATGACAATTTTTATCCAGCTTCCATTTGTTGTCAAAAAAACAACTTGGCTCATCTGGAAACCACTTATCAACGACGCCCCAATACATGAGTTGGAATACCATGCAAGTTGGAATTATTATAAGAAATCCCACACAAAATATCTGAAAATAAAACGGAATACAGATTAAAACCAAGGATTGTCCCAATCAAAAATACTGAAGTATGTATAAGATACTCACGGTTTGATGTAAATGTGTGTGATTTCATACCATTTGGAACACAGCCACCATTCTGATCCATTTTACGTCATTAAATTGGTCCCGAGACTCGACACGATCTGATTTTAAGCTCTCAACAAATTGCCGAAAAATTTCCATGCTGCGCAACTTAAAGATTTGTCTGCAAAGCTATAATCACAGCACGAACTTTAAAAAAACTCTCTCAAAGGTTAGCTAGTTTTGTAAGATGTAATTGAAGTTTAGTCAAATATTTGGGTTTAGGTAGATTTAAAAATATGTGCTAGGTGAATGCAGACAGAAGTTTTATAAGTCTAGTTAATTACTTCATGGTAGTTTTGATACTATACCTTGTCTAATATTTTTCCTTGATATGAAACTAAAGTGTGTAAGGTAAGGAAATGGAAGAAGCATACCGCACGTGTTCTACAAGAATATTATCGTTCATGCAATAAGTATAATTAAAGATTTTACGTTTAAGCTTGTGTGGTAAGTCTTCCTTATGCTGGTTTTACAATCTCGGAGAAATCAATTACTTATATAATAGGTAAGCGTCCTATTGGTTTCAAGCTTAACATTTTTTTTACTTAGTAGTGAAGTATTTAATTAAACGTAAAATGGACTATTTAATCATGCTTTAAAAAGCAATTACAACTGTTCTAGATATAATCTTACTTCTCACATTGAAATAAAGCTTGCTTCATCCACACCACAACTGGATAAGCACTATCTTACGTATGCGTTAATTTTTGGATAAATATCATCTAATGGAATGGAAATCGAAAAAAGCGAAGACCTGTCATCATTGTAAATTAACTTTTATTATCGTGTAGTCAAAACCCAAAGGTAATTCACATGTATCCTATGTTTAAAATCACAACCTGATCTATGATTGGTTTGCTTTTTCCCCACGTAATTGGTGGAGCAATAAAACAGAGTGCACCTTGGGTTTAATCTGGATGATAAAAAACCCATGGTTTTTTTTGTACCCAGCCCACCTATTTGCGAATGGGCAGAATGGGTAAAATGGGCCTGCCTGACGCCTGAGCCCAAAAAACCGACTTTTCAATCAGACACCAAATTATTTTAAGTTTAATTAAGCTTTCTTAACTGTGTTGTTGTTGCTTGAACACTTTAAAAGATGACTTTGAAAAGTGGTTGCTGATATTGTTTTCAGATTTTATTGGTTTAAACCAATTGCTGTTTTGAGTGAAAGTTTCATGTCTGACATTTTTGGCTTTACTAAAACCAAATAAGCAAAACGCCTTTTCAATTGGAAACCAAATAAGCTTGAAAGCTTGAAATACATTTATTAAACTATGATAATATTGGTTGAATACGTTGAAAAATTACTTTGAAATGGTTAACGGTCGGTTTTCAGATTTTTTTGTTTTGAATAACATCAATCAGCTTAAACCAACTGCTGTTTTTTGTCCATTTAATATTCACATACATAAATGTTTTTGGCATCATATCGAAATCGAGTCAAAATGAAAAAATATCCTCAAATCAAAAAAAATATATTGCTTAGAAACACTTCATTCTGTAGTCGAACCATAAATAAATTCCGGTACGCCATTTTGATCCAATATTCAACCTAAATGCAAAAATCTACGAAGGAAAAATTTTAGCCGTTAAAAACTTGCTTTCTATATCCATATGCATAAATGTTTGTTTGCCTAACATTTTCAGTCAAAACTCAGCCTAAATGAAAAAATATCCTCAAATCAAAAAAATGTATCGCTAGGAAACACTTCATTCTGTAGTCGAACCATAAATAATTTCCGGTACGCCCATTTGGTCCAATATTCAACCTAAATGCAAAATTCTACGAGGGAAAAATTTTAGCCGTTAAAAACTTGCATTCTATATCCATATGCATAAATGTTTGTTTGCCTAAAATTTTCAGTCAAAACTCAGCCTAAATGAAAAAATATCCTCAAATCAAAAAAATATATCCCTTGGAAACACTTCATTCTGTAGTCGAACCATAAATAATTTCCGGTACGCCATTTTGATCTAACATTCAACCTAAATGCAAAATTCTACGAAGGAAAAAGTTTAGCCGTTAGAAACGTGTATTTTATATCCACATGCGTAAATGTTTGTTAGCCTAACATTTTCAGTCAAAACTCAGCCTAAATGAAAAAATATCCTCAAATCAAAAAAATATATTCCTTGGAAACACTTCATTCTGTAGTCGAACCATAAATAATTTCCGGTACGCCATTTCGATCTCACATTCAACCTAAATGCAAAATTCTACGAAGGAAAAATTTTAGCCGTTAGAAACGTGTATTTTATATGAACATGCATAAATGTTTGTTAGCCTAACATTATCAGTCAAAACTCAGCCTAAATGAAAAAATATGTTTAGCAAGTATTTAGCTTTATTTAATCCAAATATGCAAGACACATTTTCGACCGTCAACCAAATTATTGTACGCTTGAAAGTTTCAAATACGTTTTTTCAACTGCGACTTTATTAGTTAAATACTGTGAAAAATTCTTTTGAATGGCGATATCCGATAAGGTTTATAATTAGTTTGAGTTTTTTAGTTTGAACTCCTTCAAGTGATTTAAAGTGTCCGTTGGTTTTAATTGAACTTTAACATTTTGGCTTTACTCAAACGAATTAAGCAGATCGCCTTTTCCATCGCAAACCAAATTATTATAAGCTTGAAGGCTTGAAATACGTTTTTAAACTATAAATACATTGCTGGAATACGTTGAAAAATTACTTTGAATAGCGGTTGCAGGTTTATTTAACGATTGGTTTTGAGATTTGTTTTTTCTGAATAACTTCAAGAAGCTTAAACCAATTGCTGATTTTGTGTCAAGTTTTTAACTTTGCAATATCTTTAGCCATAAAAGCTCCTGGAAATATTTTTTTGACGGTTAATAGTGGGCATATCACGTCTCTTCTGTTTAGTTTGTTGTCAATATGAAATACTTTAAAAGTATTAAAATTCAAACCATGTTTAGTCGTATTACGTAAACATTTGACCGAATCCCCAAAATCTTGTTTTGTGTGTCATATAATGCATTATACATGGAATTTCTTTAAAAGGTCAATTACTGCATAGATGTAGCAAACGTATTTCAGTGAGTATTAACAGTTAGAATTATGGGAACCTAAATAACATAGAGATCTATCGGATAACGCTCACATTCAGTTTACATTCAATAATTTTCTGGTTCACCTTAATTTTTGATGCGAAATATAGCGAATCGTCTAGAAGTTGTGAATGCAAACATTATACTCCGTGTCGAAAAACCAGTTTGGTTGATATGGAGAAAGTGGCAATTTGCATGCTAATGGTCGGCCTTTTCGATTCCAGAGAAAATAGCAAATCAATATTTATTGCATACAACAGTGTGAATATGAAATGCTTTGTAATACTTCCGCTACAAAATAAGTCAATACATTTAATCGATTTTAAATCTTATGTTAGATGGATTCTTGCAAAGTGAGTATTTACTTGCTTGAAAATTAGTAGGATTTGGAGTTAAATATGAAATTTACAATGGAAAAGTTAAGTAAAAGCAGGAACAAAGGAACATTATCAAACGAAAACGATTGTTTGTCTTTTAGTACGCTAGATGCTCGATATGTCATAATTATATTTAAATTATGCTGTTGTTTTATGACATGTGTGAGCATTCAAAATGATATTTCAGCGAATATGAAACTAAATTAGTCAAAATATTACAAATTTTATTCATTGTCATTATTGTCATAACCTTGTTTATTTAGTAATGTGCAATTTTTTGTTGTCCTTCCAATAGTGCTTTTTTAGCAATACCAGAAAAATGCGTTTACTTTTAGTGTAAACTGATAATTTCGATTATGGCAACCTATTTATTTGTGGTACAAGCCTACTATATGCTTAACTAACACGAAAGTTATTAAACCAAAGTAAAAACGTAGCGATAGCAAGAAAATAACTGGATAAAGATTGAATTGGTGATACTAAATTTGAAATACAAGTAATATTTAGGGCTAAATTAAATATTAACATTTTGCACAAAATATAAAACAAGTTAAACGTCCATAACATATCAAGTAATTGCAATGTATGCTTAGACTCTGCAACAAACTTGATACTACTACAAATATGCTTTCACCAAAGTATAGTCGTTACATCAAGAATTTTATCTACTCACTCACCACACATCAATATTGACTGACTGATGGAAACCTTGCGTGCTATGCGTGCATGTGACCAAGGCAAGGTCGTTTTCTTTCGCATTAGCTATTGTCCTTGCATTCCACACAAGATCAAGTATACTTGATTGTTTTCTTCAACAGTTCATGACTAAATGAATAAAAATAGAATGCATACATTTGCAAAGTTTCTAGAAGACGGAACAGGGAAATATATTTATTACACACAATCGAATCCTTTGTGTAGTTTATCTAGTGCAACTTATAGACCAAATCAAACTATATTAATGGAAATAAATAACAAACAAATGTAATATACATATACAAAGTCAAGGATCCGTACCGTCAGAGAATAATATCGAATGGGACAGCATTAAAGTGATTTTCCGTAAAGCCCAGTTAAGATTCGATGGCGTAGACATGAACACCTTATTGTCATTCTTAGGAGAAAGCAGAAATATATACTGACTTAAAAACAACGGCAATATACGTTTTAAATTAGTAACGTACTACTACTTTGTTTTTCTCTCTAGTTTATTCAATTAAGTGAAATGGAGGAAGGCAAATTGGTAATTAATTTCGTTTATCTAAATCTTTTTTTTACCATGAACTTTAACAGATAGGGGATAAATTTAAAACGTACTTTATTTTATAGTATGTAGATGTGCAGGTGCTTTTGGTACCTCGAGATAGCTGGCTTCTTTGTAGACGTCTTTACAAAGAGCATATTCTTGACGAAGCATGTTCACTTGGAAATATAAGGTAAGAAATTAAATCAAAATTGAAAGTGTCCAATTTATTGAAAAAAGTTGAAAATAGAATAATTTTTTTATACGATTAAGTGTGTCGCCTGAAATGACCATAGATAAGTTTCGAAATCAACTTGATGACCATCTTGCCCCACATCAAGTTCCAAGAGAATACATATTTACCAGACTCTCTGGTAACATATTCACAAAGGCAAGTGATTCTAATTACATGCTGTATTATTACATTGAAAACATTATTAAGTTTAAATTGTCATTTCAAATATTAGGTCAAAGAAACTCAAGAAGCAAAGATTAAAATAGAAAGCTACATGTCAAAATATGCTTCCCAAGAAACTAAAATTTATTTATTGGAAGTTCAACCAAATGAAACTCTAGATCCCAGAATAAAGGATACTCAAATAAATCAAGAGTGGCCACCACCACCACATATTTGTCATCCAAAATGTTATCATTCGTTACAGAAATTGAGTAAGTTAAAATTTACTTAAACTATATATTTGGAGTAATTTAAAATCTAAACTATGGTGTCTGTTTGTTTAGTGGACGTAATATGTGAAAAAAATGGTCAACTTCATTACCATCGCGCGTTATTAATACATAGGGTTCTCGGATTACATAAGTTGATAAAACAGAAGCAAAATGAAATTGAAGCGGTAGCATTACATATTATTTTTAATTATATTTAACTAAACTATATATATTAACTGTTTAATTGACAATTGAATATATTTTTACAGAAACAAGAGACTTGGTACTGTAAATACTCAGATTACCTTAAGAAAACATCCAAAGCTGAAAAGTTGGAGGTGTCATGCAAATCCTTACAAGCTTTACTAAAATATCAACAAGACAAGCTCATAAAACAAATGGAGTTTTGGAAGATTCCTTTAAAAATTGAAGATCAAGAGTCTAAGGATACTTATCATAAAAATGAAATTTTTAAGCTGCACTATGGAATTTTAGAATTGCAGCAAAAAGCGAAGAAAGCTAAATTGAAGTTGGATTCCCAAATAAAAGTAAGTTATAAAAAAATAAACTCTTAAGCGTGTATTATACTTTTTCGATCGGCATAAATTCAATTTATAAGTTAAAATTTACATTCCGATTAAATTGGTCATGAAATTTAAAGTATAAAGTCTAAAACAAAATTGTGAAACAAGTAAAATTCCAATTAAAATTTAGAGTTACAAATTATACTATGACACTTTATACTTTCGATTCTCCCATTAGATTTTTTTCGACAAATGTGATGTACTTTTCGATTCTCGTTTTGAGTTGGGTTAAAATTGTGTTTTCCGATTGTATTTGG
>JAQFXM010004856.1:0-16194 GCA_034693345.1 Entomobrya multifasciata
AAGGCGGTCCTGAAATTTGAGGATATTCAGGGTAAAAAGAAGATTAGAAAGATGGACACTGTGGTTGAGGTGTTTAAGTTGTTGTTTAAAGAGTTTGAGAAAAATCAGATTGAGGAGTGGACTCCGAATCAGAGAATAGTTAGTAGGGAGCAGAATAATGATGGGGTGAAGAAGGAGAGGAAATGGACGGAAATCGAAATTATTACGGTGGAGTGAGTAATAGCTAGAAATACGGTGTGTTAAGTTGTATGAGAGGGAACGTTTATGTTTATATTTTGTTTAATAGTTTAAAGTAGTTAGTACGCATTTTATGCGTAATGTATAGGTAGTAGTTATAATTAAGCACTATTGAAGTAACAAACTATGACTGTATTGAATAGTTTATGTTCTTTTGTAAGACAACAAGCGTGTAAGAAAATATGATATACTTTTTCCATTTTCTACTTTGTAAATTGGTAATTCTATTTTAATCGAAAAAGTTAATAAAACATACCGCAGTTCGAATTAAAATTTCTGCTTATATTTTTGTGGTTTTTTATTTGTCGCAAACACAGTTTATAAATTGCTACATCTAGTTTAATTTGAACGTTTAGAGTTTTAAAATGCATTAAGTTTAACATATCATAATTTTAAGCGTTCAATGATTCGTATAAAATTGAACACTTACAATAAATTGAAATTTGTAATTTGATTTTATTTCAAGAAAAGACAGATTATGAATATGCCGATGAATTAAAAAATATAATTTGCTAACTAACAACTGAAATCATCTTCTATTAGTACTCCTCAATAGCCACTGATTATACTTTGTGTCTGCCGCTGAGATAATTGATGTCACATGGGATAGCAATTTACTAGCATCTAAATGATCTCGAAGTAGACGATCCTTCACTTGAGAAATCTTTGTCTTTTCAAATCTCTTTAAAGTTTGATAAGAATTTTTAGCCTTTTCCTCAAGAGCTGGAGTGGTTGTTGGAAAGCAGGACCAAAAATGACGGAGTACTTCGCATAAAGAGCTGTACATACTTTGAATATCTAGTTCCACTTCTTTCGGCAAAGTTACTACACAAACAAAAAAAATCAATTTATTATTTGAAGGAAATTCGTATCGTAAGTCAATTATTATAAAGTAAATTGGACATATGGTATAACTATACACTCACAAGTAGCTCTATCTTCATGCGACCCTTTCATCAGAGCACCACCGGGTTGTAATTCCAAGTTGACAATTTTAGCTGCCGTCATCGAGTCCAACAACTTGGGTCTGCCCTCCCACACCGGTACAGTTTTCCTCAACGCCGCAACAGCTTGATACAACTCATTAGCCGTGATTACATCAGTCTTATGATCAGGAACGGGGCCATTCAGGTATCTATCGACTCTGGTCAAATTAAGCTGAGAAAAGTGCTGTTTATCATTTGCCACGAGATCTTCGTACATCAACTTTTCCGAGATTTTTGCTCTCTTTACATCCGGTGGGTCTAGCAAATCCGACACAGGTTCAGGAACGACGTTTGCACTGTTAAAATTGCCATTTACATTATCCGCAGTTCCGTTGGCAGCTTCTTGTTTTTCCTTGTCTTTGTCACGTTTTTTCTTCTTCTTCTTTTCGGTGCCAGTGCCATTAGCCATTCCACCCGCTTCTTCACTACTTGGCTGCTGAGTTGCTACTGGGGCTGCTGCTGCTTGTGCTTCAGCTGAGTTTCTTTCACAGGCTTTCAGGATCATAATTGAATGTTGATTAAAGCGTTTGATCATATTTTGGTAAATGCCCTGCGGTGTTACTTTATCCTTATCCTTGGGATTCGACTGCTCTGCGATATCAGAAGCTGACATATCCATTCTCTCCGAGTCTTCCAGAACATTTATTACATCACTACCAGTTATCCTAATTTTCTCCAACTCTCTTCGCATTTCCTTGTCGTCAGCTTTCGCACAGTCTGAAAACATATCCTTTAGAAGTGCAAGGCGATCTCGGTGAAAGTAATGCGATTGAAAGAACTTGGTCCAGAACTCTTGTTCGGTCATTTGGGAGGGCACGCATTCCAAATGTTTTCTGCGTACTGCGGGATACGTTTTGAAGATGGATTCAATCACGTCAGTAGAGAGATTGTAGCGGATACCGTTCATTCCATCAGTTTCAGGTTTGATGCCGGACTGTAAATAGAAACCACGTCAAGTTTCACTAACTAGCTTAGCTAATTACTATGAAATGGAAAATAAATTAAAAATTTAATATCAACTTACCAAGAATCCAGAAGAAACTCCCTTTTCTTGAAGCGCAACAGGCTTTTGAGAAGACAAAAATTGTGGTGCATGTGACGCCCAAAACTCATCCGCTGTAATGATTTTTTCAGTGACCAAATCCTAAAAATTATCAAATTACAAAAATTATTGTAAATTCAAAGTTGTGACTTCATAATATTTTTTTGTCTTTATAATCATTTTATGAAGCGCACCCGGTAAAGCTGGAACAACCTTGGATTCTCCATAAGCAGCCTATTCTTTTCCTCCAGTTCCCTATTAACTTTAATCCTAAACTTTGGTAACAACTGAATTAGTAGCTCTTTGACCTGGTCCCGATCATAAATTTGTGCGCTTTGTCCTTGTGGATTGACAAAATGAAAGGTGAACGTAGAGTTATCATGAAGAACAACCTGTAGCTGAATTTTTGGCTTTCCCTCAGGAGAAATCTTTTGGGATTTGATGTCTGCATATTTATGAGATAACGCAACCACATCCCGATTTCCCTGAATCCAAGCAAGTCGCTCAGACATGACGTACAGTGTCCCATCATCCTTTTTGTACTTGACATTGGGCATCTGAAGTAGAACATCTTCGGAGGACGTCATCCTTCACCCTTGGCATTCAGTGATGAAAATTGATTGTCTAAAAAACCAGAACCATTAATGCACCAATTAAACTTTCACACAAAGCCATTTAATTAACCAGTACCAAAAATAACATCCAAATTACTAACCACTTAACAGTTCCCGATATCCAACTAGTATACTAATTTTAATGTGAATTTTGAATTTAACTGGCCAAATAATTAAGCGATCAAGCCAAAAATTGAGAATTGATAACGTTTTAGCTTAAAAACTTGAAACCTTTAATGCATTTTTAATGCAACAATCTAAATTTTAATGCACTCAAATAATTAAACTCAAAGGACAATGAACGACGAACATGTTCCGGTGATCCGGTCCGGTTGCTCTCTGGCTCTGCCTTGCCTTGCTACTTGCTTGACTGAATGAAGACGACTGAGTGCTGAATATGTGAGTACAGTGTACGCACAGATGATACACTATTTTCGTTCGTCATCAACGAAGCGGGAGGGAGATACCTATCTCACCTAAAATTCATCTGTACACAAAAAAACAAGATACTTTGACAAATCTTTTGGCTTGCTTTCGTGCTGTGCTATATTAGTGTGTTCAATGTTCAGTGTTCCCATTCTGCAAAAAGATCTCAACGGAAATTGGAATATTCCGATCTTCCTATTTAGTTTGTTTGTGTTGCTAATTTATAATTAACCAATTTTTAAACGCTTCAATATTTTAACAGGATTTTTTATCAGTACGCAGGGTATGGACAAGAGGAGCATTTTTGTCGGTTGAGTACAAAACTAACGGTTGTGTATTATTTTTAATTAAGGTTTTAATGTTTTGGAACTAAATTGATATTTTAATTGAGATCTGATCAGGCGAGCTTAAAAGTTGTTAGGATAAGACGAATGAGGTAGTCAAAATGAGTAAGAGTTTGAATAGTGTGAAAACACTGTTGAAATCGGTGAATAGTAGCGTTAGACATGGAAAAGTTGAAGAGGTTCTTGAGGATATTGAGGTAAGTAGTTTGATAAGCGTATTCATTAATCATGTTAATCATGGGTGTGTTTTTAAGAATGTATTTTGAGTAATGTACTTGAATAAATTGCTTGAATTATTTAGAAATGGGCGGAGGGTGAGGATGAACCCGTTCCCGATTGGGATCTTATCGTTGGGGCTGGCTTCTGGAACAGATGCGTGGACAAGGACATGTCAACTTCCAAAGAAGAGTTGGTAGCGCTGGAAAAAGTGTATGAATGTTTGGTCAAGGCATTCATTAGGAAGTCAGATGAGAAAGAAAATTACATGGAGAGGGTGAAGGTGTTTGCTGCAACGCTGAAATTTTTCGTGTCTCATGTAATATTAATGTTATGATTAAATTGTTGGAATTAGTTAAATTTCTTCTCCAATTATAAGCAAACGAATGAGTAATATGAATCAATGCTTTTCCTTTTTTAACAGAAACGCTTGAACCTGAAAATTATGGAGGAGCTCCTTCAAGAAGTATCCAAAAGTAGTTTCTACGCTCGGAAAAACGAACAAAATGTGAAAACAGTTTGTTTGAACTTTTACGCTCTCATTTGGAACTACATGAGAGAGATCCACACACCATTCACATTAGTGGAATCCTTAGAGCATGCTAGTCTTTCAATAAGATGGCTTACTGTTTTGGGCTTGGAACAGTTTCAGAACATGAGTCACAAAATGTGTCAAATCAGTTTCCTTCTTTCAAAAAGCCAGACCAAAGCAAATGCTGCAATTGTTGCAGATTTCTTCACAAATCTTACTCAAGGTATTGTCGAATTGCTGAAGCAAGTTGTCGTAGATGATTCCAAGAATGGAGTTAAGGTGAAGAAGACCAAAGCTGTTCTACCTCTTCCCCAGTTTTATGGAATTTTGAATGTCACCTTTGTTCTCGCACGTCAGCTCGTCATTCTCGGCGATTTTGATAAAGCACTCAAAGTATTCCGTCCAATCACCAGCGTGGCAAAATGTTATTTTGATACGGAACTCACTCAAGTATGGAAGAATATGCTGGAGGCGTACGTGAAAATTTGTATGGTTATCATGAACGGATTAAATACACAGTACACAGAAGACCTGATCAAGTCCAGTGAACAGTTTCGGGAATGCAGGAAGCAAATTTTCGACTTGAAGTTTCAAAAAACTTATCCAGGATACGCGTTTTCTTTCATGTACACTTTCACGGAATGCATTGGCTTTGTCGTAAGTCACTCAAAACAACAAGTGGGTCCATCGCTGTTGCGACAACTGCCTCTCAATATTTGTGCCAAATTCATGAAGGAGATCTTGTTAGCTGCTGATGCGTCTGTGGCACTGGATCGGATGAAAAGTGGGAAAATTGTGCTGGAAGGGGTTACAGAAAGTAGAAAAGTTGATGTTCAGTCGGCAACGCTGTTTCATCTTCTGAAGGTGGCGTCAGAACGAATAGCTGACAAGGACTCAAAGACAAGTGGAGATTCAGGAGAATTCAGACAACTTGCGGAAGACGCGTACAAAGCGTTAATGAGCTTGGCGAATCGGGAGGATCTTGATAAAGTGAAGTCGGCGGATCTACTGAACATTTTAAGTAAGCGACTGCTTTTGTAATGATGACTAAATATGTATTTTAGTATTTCATGAGTAAAAGTAACTAATTTATTGAAATTTTCTATAGCCTTCCATACTTGTAATATTGGGTATGCGTATCAAAAGAAGAAAAACTTCGAGGAAGCCATGTTTTGGTGCAAGCGGTCCATTGATTCCTTTGAAGCCTTTCGAGCTACTGAAGTGGAAGCTGAACTGAGGGTCAATGCTTTGTCGATTGGGTTACTCTTGGCGGATTGTCTACGTCAACAGGGGAAATATTCTGAAGGCCTTAGATGGTTATCCCAGTGGCTGGTTATGGCACCACAGTATGCAGATTCCCAGGCCGCTGCTTACGATATTTATGAGCAGATTCCATGGACAGACTGGTCAGTTCACTGGCAGGGTCTTCAGAAAGAAGTTTGCATGGAATTTGGAGATGTAAGTTGACAAAACTTTACCTTTGAGATTGCTCATATTATGAAGTATAATTTTGCACATCAACTAACTTGGCTATTTGATAAAATATTATTCTCCAGTGTCGGACCACTATGGATTATTTGGAGGAAGTTGACCCCGAGTCTGTATCGAATAAATTTGCTTCTAGGGTTCTACGATTGGAAATGAATGCATATTTCTCCGGAAGGTACAAGTTATACTAGCTTACATTACATAGTGATCCAATTTAAAATGAGAAAAACATGCTTCAAGCTATAACTACTTTCTTGTTTGCAGACAAACCTTAGTCCCTGCTATAATGCGAGTTGGTCAACAACTCACAGATCTAAATTTTTGTCTGGAGGACAAAGTTCTAGGACTAATTTGTCAGACAGTTGGACTGTGGTGGGTTGGTACATCTGAGTCACTAGAGTATGCAATGGAATGTCTATCAGAAACTATTACTATTTTGGATCAGCAACCGCTCATCAAGAAGAATACGAAAGAAAGCACGTCAGAAGATCCTCTGAAAATTTACTTGTCTGCGCTTGCAATTGGGTGGAAAGGCTTATGCAGTTTGAAAATTAATCAAGACATAGCAGAAGGACAGTTGGAGTCCTTGAAGGAAAGAATAGTTAATGAGAATCCTGACAAGAAGGAAAAGTATGGTGGATTATATGCAGTTCCGGGTTTTACTAGTCTTACGATTGAAGACGAGGGAAAATGCGCCTTCAGTTTTATTCAAGCTGCGGAGTCGTTTTACCAATTGTCTCAAATGGAGGATGTGTTCAAAAGTATTGCAGACTCGCATTGTCCAGCTCTAGCACAAATTACCACGCGTCTTGTTGCTTTAAGCCTATCTGCTTTGGGAGATAAGTTAAATGCGGTTAAGGCATGGTACGGCACTTTCACTATTTCAAAGTTGTATGATAGGAAAGGACTAACTGTGCTTGGTAAGCAAAAGCAAAGATAATCGATAGTACATGCATTAGTTCAACTTCATTATATCAACTAGGTTTACTCATTATCTTAATTAATTTGATAGCGGCATCGGAAATTTTAAAGATACTTCCTCACCCTGCCTTGGAATGTGTTCAATACGCTGAAAAAATAAATCAAGCTGCGTTGGAAGGAAATTTGATCAAACACAATAAAGCTGTGTTTTACCGCTTGGATTTAGCTAAGGCTAATGCCTACCATCAAACTAAAAACGTAAGAGTAATTTAGACAATTTATGATAACCTCATGTAAAATTACAGCGATAGCAAATTACTGACATACGTATTTTGTAATTTACAGTACAAGGAAGGTTTGAAACATTTAGCAGAGGTGTACAAATTCCTTTCTGAGAAAGACAACTTTGATTCCACGCATCACTTAATGGCTGAAGCTGACTATGTATTATCCCTGTACCGGTCCGTTTCTCTGAATCAATGTCTGGAATTTCCAGATGATATCCCTGAGTTGCTTTGTAAAATGAGTCCAGCAGGATTGACAGTAAAAGGATACAAACTTCTCGGAGGCTTGTCGAGAGAATCGGATACAAAAACTTCCGGTTGGACGGATCTTTTGCACAACTACTACTTGCTAGGATCAGTGGCTGAGATGAGTAGTCGAACGGTGAAGCTACTCAAGGAAACTGGAAAGCTTAGAGATCTCAAATGCTTCGTTACAGACGCTGTTTACTTTTTTCAACGGTTGGGAATAGTTAGCAAGTGAGTGGTACTATAAAATGGAAGAAATTTTACTCGATTAGTTGGCAATTTTAATTCAGTTATAATTTACTCATGTTTTGTTTTTCGGTAGATCAATTTCGCTCTTGGTGCCACTTATTGAAACAGACATTTCAGCCCGTAACTTTTTCATGGCACAAATTCGCATAGCATCAATTGCTAATGTGCTCATGGCAGGTGACCACAAGCCGGAAAAGGAGGCTCCATCGTTTTCAGAAGCCAAAAAGTTTTTGGAATCACATTTGAAGATTCCTGGACTGTCGATCAGTGTATGTGTATAGTTAGATTTTTACAACATTAAATCGCTGCTTCTTATAAATCATGGTCATGTCAATCAATTCAATTTTAACTTTATTCGTTTCGCAGAGGCTGGAAAATATTTCTAATTTAAAATGGCACTTAGGAGATATCGACGCCCTTTCATTTCACTACCGAAATAGAAGTGCCAAGTATTTAACATCTCTCAAAGTAGACTGTGAGGAGATCAACATTAAGAAAATGGAAATGAGAGCTCCAGCCTTTATGCGCCATCCTCTTCAGTGTTTCTGTTACACTTGCTCGCATTTGGAAATCATTCCAACAGCATTGGAGTTTCTAACCATCCAAGCCAAATACGCGGTAGCAATGAAATGGAAGATAAGTATGGCAGTTCTGGAGTTGGCGAGACTTCACCATCAGCGTTCCTTGTTCCGGGTCTTGTTCAATATGGAACAAATTACTGAACAGTTGAAGCCTATTGTTACCAGAAAAATGGGAGCAAAGCTAATTCATTTGATTTACGGGTCGTTTTTCTTCACGCCAGGACTTCAAATGCAACTGACCAACATAGAAATTTGTCCAGTTAAGGATATAGCTCACATTGTGCATTTAATGAATAGTGCTTTGGCGCTAACTGAAATCGTTGATAGTCAGGATTACTCGCTGAAGGCACTGCCATTAGAGTTGGGAACATGCGCGTTGTATGAATATTTCGTTTCTTCCGGGCGCATTAAAGTTGCTGGTAAGTTAAGCAGTATATGTGAATACTATATTTCATGCTTCAAGTCAACTTACTAAATTCATAATTTAATTGTAAAATTTCAGAATCTGACATTCGTCAAATGCTTCAAGTTCGTGTTGATCAACAAGAGAAAGAAAATACGGTGTTAGTTGCCGCATCTCCAGATAATTTTGAGGAAACCATTATAATACCATCATCCCCCGTTGCTCCTCCTGTCTTAAACAGGAGACGGGGAGCACAGCCTTTACCTCTTTCAAAACAACAGCAACATGGGCGTAAAGCTAATGTAACTTCAATCCGACCAAGAAGAATTCTCAATAGTAAAGCTCAACAGCAGCAACAGGAATTGTCAGCGACGGTGGAATTTATTGATCTTACCAAAGTAGACAATTTGGAGGAGGAGCGTCATGTTCCAGTTATACCAGGTCCTAATTTCGACGACAGCAACAATAGTTAATTTTAGCATCGGTAAGCACTTGTCTGAAAGTGTAAATGAGGGTATATGAAACCGCACTGCCAAATGCCAGCAGCACAATAATTAGTGGTGTAATTTTGCAAAGGGAAAATTAAACAAAACAAAATGTACAAATTTTTCTATTAAGGTATAACGAAAAGTTAAGTCACAATGCTGCTGACTGCAATAATCTAGTTTTTTAAACAGTTAAACGCTTACATGAAACTAAATAGTGTTCACGGTACTGATACTGGAGATAATGTAGAGTATGAATGAATCGCTGTCCCTTTTAAAGGAATATCTCAATCATTTTTTATATTAGAAGAATAGGTCCTCAGACTGATCATTTTAAACGCACTTTTTTATATCGACTGCCTGGAGTATGAAGAAGATAAAAATTCTCGAAACCTTTAACAATAAACATTTTGCACGATCGACGATACGTCAGCATATTTTTAATCTACGTTTTGAAACTACTGTAATTTTATACTATTCTACAGATAATGTATAAATATTGAAATGATTTTTACAAATATATTGTCATTGTCAGTCATTAAAATACTTGATTAATTTGCTTTGAAACATTCTAAAACATTGTTTAAATAATCTCTTGGCATAAATCCTTGCTTGATTGCTCATTTTTCAATAAGTAGTCATCTCTCATCTTCATTAATGCTCATTTATGGTCTCTCGGAATTTAGGTTGATGGAAATTTGGAACAAGCACTAATTAATATAGATCACAAGCATGAGACACAGTCCCCAGCCCCGGTATGGTGTGTGGCCATCCTTTCAGCGTGGGCGTACTGCTGGTCATCAAAGCCTTCCGCATCATAAAATTCTTCTTCATCAGAATGATTTTGCACTTGCTCACTTTCCCTTGATGTGTCACTAAATCTTCGCTTGAGCAAATGTTCATACTCTTCAAAAACAGTTTCAATATCAAACTTTGGAATCCGTGTTTTGAATGAGGTTGCTTTTAGTCCCATGAAAAAAGGGTCGACAGGGTAGTGAGTAGTCCTTCCATTTTGAGTATACAGAACATACGACTTTTTTGGTTGACTGTGGGTGGATGGATTGCCTTGTGTCTTTGGTCTCTTGATTGGAGGTGGAGGGTAAAGATGTGCAAAGGCTGGATTGTACCTGTGGGCATTAGGGTCTTCGCCGGTTTCATGTGATGATGTACGAAGGGATGCACGGTAGATATTAAAGATTGTGAGGGGCACAGCCAAAGCAAGCATTGCAATTGTATTGCCCATTTTGTCATGTCATGCCGAAATCCGATTGAAAATAACAGCTATTTCTGGTCTTGTTTCGTTTCAAAACGTTCAAAACTGGCCTTTCCATCAATTTCCATCATTTTAGTATGTGTCCATTGTCAATGTCTGATTGTCAGAATTCCCTGGATACGTTTTTGAGCATTTCAAAGTTTGGTTGCCATTTTAATTGGACTTGTACCCGGCATATTTACCATACATACAGAGTAAATTACTGGGAGGGGCTAATACTTGAGTCAGTTGCTAAATTATTGTATTTTCCGTATTTTCACTACAAATAAGGAAAAAAGTGCAGACATGGATAAAAAACAAGAATCTCTTGTTGGGGACGGAGATGCACGTCCAAATGCAGTTCCTATTGCAGGGGATGTACCAAAGTTTGATAACCTATTGGAAGACATTCCTTTGAAGCCCTCGGATTTTCAGCTTGAGGAAGATATTTCTGAGGCGGATGACGATGACTCTGCTGCAGATGCGGATACGGAAAGCGATGACGAGAAACAAATTGAGAAGGATCCGGATATTCACCTGGATGATTTCGTGAAATACATAAACGGCTTCTCTTCGATTGGAGATGATGATAACTTTGATAAGCAGTTTCGGGAAATTGATTTAGAAGAAAAGACCAGTACTATGTCACTTGAAGAATGGCCAGCGAAGCAGGAAAGCAGCAAACCAGTGAGTGGAAGGAAGAAATGGAGCTTTGCTGCGTTGCATCGAGCGCTTACACCAAAACTGGCTAGGACAAAGCCAAGTGAAAACAAAGTGAAAAGCCAAGAAACCCTGAAGACCTGCTGCACCAAAAAGTAAATAGGATATGCAGAAAATTTAAAGAATATTCCTGTTTGAGCTAACCAAATTGTTTATATTAAGATTGAAAGAAATAATGTGTTTTGGTAAAAATAAAAAAACAAACTAAAATTGAATGCGCTTGCGAAAATGCACATTTTATTTTATATTTTAATCATAAAAATATTAAAAGAATGATTTCTAATTTGTAACGTAACTGTAATTTCTACTAAGCTTTCTCTGTTTCTAATTCCATTTCATATTCAATTTGAACCTTGGGTCTTTTCGTTTTCTGTTTCGTGGGTCCAAGTTGCTGGGTCTTCTTTGTTGGCTTTTTCAACTGTTTACTGCTTCCAGGTTTACTGGCTTTTGGAGGTTTAGGTGCTTTTTTACTCTTCTTTGTAGGCTTTTGCTCTTCTTCAGAATCGGTATCATCAGAATCATCTTCATCGTCGTCATCATCATCACCATCATCCAGTGTCTCGTCCATGTCAATATCAACGTCGTTGATATCCTATTTAAAATCATCAATTAAAAGTATTTCACGGATTAGTTTCATGTAAAAAGTCATAAGTCACTAATTTTGAAAAATATGAAACTTTGAATTCACAAACCTCCATATCAGAAGCATCACTTTCATCAAAATCATCAGCGGCCACGAATACACGTTCTGGTTCCTCTTCATCTTCCTCTTCTAGTTCACGCTCCAACTCTTCTTCAACCTCCTTGTCAATATGTTTCTTCTAGGGGAAAATACAATTTTTTTACATGTTCTGCTGACTTTCTGCACTATATTTTATATAAGATATTATCCCTAAACCAATTAACTTACCTTTTCACCCTCCTCCTCATCTGATTCTTCCTCCATTTCTTCTTCGTCAATGTCTTCCTCTTCGTCCTCGAGCGCCTTGTCAAAAGCTATTTTCGGGAAGTTGTATATGTCGCCATACTGAAATTTTAATGAAGAGGTACGTTTTTATCTACTCATCAAAATATTAAACTTTTCCATTCGTTGAAAATTTGTTGAGTCACTTACCACTCCAGCTTTAAGACGATCTAGCAAGCCTTGCTCGATAACATTATCCAGTCTGGCAGCAACCAATGCCTTTGCTTCCCTTCGTTTTTCACGGCGTTCAATTTTCCTCTGGATAGGTACCAGTTTTTTCCTAAAAACATGAAACACAAGTATGTTAAGGTATTTTTTAAATTCTGGCATTGGCATTAGATTTTCAACATACAATTAAAAATCAAACTTACGAGCTGTGAAGTCTCAATTTCCTCATGCGAATGAGATACTGTGTTATCTTCACCAAACGTTGCTTGCATTTTTGTCTCAGATAATTAGGCCAAAACACCAAATTTTCATTAATCTGCATCAACGCTTTGTGAAAATTCCTGGACAGCTTGATTTTCTCCCACGCTTTGTCTGGAAATGCTGACCTAAAATAGAAATGACACAAAAATTCAAAGTTTCAGTAATACATTAACTAAGTAGCTCCAAAAATTGGACAATATGTAACCAAGATAAGGCACTTTAAAGTAGCTAACCTTTCAATAGTTTTGAGGTACAGATAACAGATTCCATTTTCTTCTCGAACAGTAGCATACTGACTGTTAGCCAAAGGGCATGATACGCGACTACATAGACCAGTCAAATTGTATTCATTTCGGCAGAACTTGTGGGATTTCGTGCTAAAAACACAACAAACAGAAAAATTACATACTGCCTGACCATTTAACTTCAATTCAAACATGCCATGTCAAAACGCTTAAATTTCTAAGCTTATCAATATCATTCTCATGTCATAATCTGGCTTACTTCACTTTGAATGAACAAAATGATTTGTTGATGATCCCCCACACGATCTGTAAACATAAAATATACCAGAATTTAGTTAAGTTCATAATTATCATTGTCACATGTCACTTGATTGTTCAATAGACGAAAACTTGATCATGACCTGATAGTAATTTTTAAACTTACATCGTCACTCTGCATCTTCACAGAAGTATGAGAACGTACGCTTCACCAAATTACGTCCACTAGCAATTTGCTAGTTTTTTTATGAACTTTGAATACACTGTAGTTAATTACTTATTCTGCTTTTAACAACAATACACAACTAACAACAGTAACAACTAATTAACAAGCTTCCACCTGCACCAAAAAATTAACACATGCACACAGTGTTCAATCAAAACACTTGGCAATGCACATGCAATGCATGAAGTATGAAGTTGGCGGCGGCATCTCAAGTTTGCCATGTACAAAATGAATCCACACTTTTATATGTGGTCAGTGCGATGCATGTCTTTGTTGAGCGTCCAAATGTTAGTGAATTGACGTGCTTCACTTTCAGATTTTGACAAACATGCATGAAGACTGAAGACCATGGCCAAAGTTTAGTCGATAGACTTCAATATTTCCAGACACCAGAGTTGGCAAGTCAACTTTTTATGCTTATATTAATCCCAGAACAAGATTTTATGTAAATGGAAGCTGGAACCGGAAACTCCCGGAAAATAATCACTGAACTTTAATGAAACATCAATCTATGAAAATAACCACGTAATCTTTCTCCAGAATCAAACAGTTTGTTTGTATATTTTTGCAAACGCCTACACTTTTAAAATTAGTAAAAATGGTGAACCCCAAAATGACCCAACATGACACCTGTCAATGGCCCCCAAAGCAAGCCTGCTTATACGATGCTCGTCCAGGTGTCCGATGCGCTCCGATCAAGGAGGAATATCGATTGGAACATGATCTCCCCCAAAAGCCCGACTTTGCTGTTGACCATAAAGAACCAATTGTAGTAGAGTGGCCACCAAAATGTCCAGAAGTTGGACAGGGAGACTGCTGCTATCAGCAAGATACTGGAATTCGGGAGGATCTCCTAAATAAAATTCCAACTCATGAACAAATTGTTCCTCAAACTATTACTGTTCATGGACAACAAGCAAATCCTTTAGTAGATCTTCAAAAAACTGCTGAGTCCCCCGTGAAAATTTCACAATTTCCCCATCCTCTCTGCCCGGACGGTAGTATTCATATGGAAATCACACCGCCCCCGCACATCAAACCGGAAATCCGGATTCCAGATTTGGGATGTGCTGTAAGACAGCCTGTGAGACCGTGGAAGCAGTGTATTGAGAATACACTGATTAATGATAGGGTTCGCAGACCAATGGCTCGTTGGTGTCATAAACGACCAATGCCCCCGTTGGTTATCCCAAGGACGGAATTGCAGAGATTGAAGGATAAGGTGGATGAGCCAGAAAGAAAAGCGAGGGAAAGGGAGGCGAGGATTAGGCAAAGGGAATGTCAGCGGTTGGAAAGTAGAAGGAGGATGGCAAAGTGGAATTACACTGTGGAGGTAATTTTAATTAGGGTGGGATTTTTAATTGGCGAATGAGTTAGGAAATTAATTGTAAATTTTTGTTTTGAAGAGCTTGTTGGAAAGGAAAAAGGAAAAGGAGGAACAGAGGGAGCAAGCGGAAAAGGAAAGTTTGGAGGAATTGATGACAAGTATAAAATGTGGAAGGGATAACCACTCTGCAGAGCAAACTGCTCGGGCGAAGAAATTAATGTTGTATAGAAAAGGGTTAATTAAGGATTTCCATTCTGCGATGGCCTTTTCTAAAATGACGCAGGATATTGAGTTGATGCAGCAGAAGGCGCAGAATGATGAGAAGGAAGAGTTGGAAAAGACGCTGCCCATGTGTGAGACAAAGTGTATGAAGAGGATGATGTGGGAAAATGAAAATGTGGGGGTGGAGTATCCAAAAAAGAGTGAAAGGCCGAAGAGGATTAATGAAAAGTGAAGAAAATAAAATGAAATCAAGTGGGTTAATTTTATGTTGATATTTTAAGGGATAATTTTCTGTTAATTTTTTGATTAGGCTTTTGAAGACACTTAAAAGTATTGAGGAACGACAAAAGGAGCAAAAAAATGAGATTGATGGTCAGATTCGGTCAATGAAGCAAATGGTGCAAGAAAACTTGCCGGAAATGCCGGCAGCTTATTTGAAGCATATTCAGGAACCAGTTTGTGAAGAGGTTTCGGTAAGTTTTCATTGTAAATTAAATCTCAATTAGTACATATTTAAAATTTAAATACTTCCGGAAATTACTATGTTTGAGTTTTTATTTTTAATAGTCTTCCGAAAAGTTTTGTGAAGCAAGGAACAGGCTTTACGAAGATATTGATGATAGATTGGCTATTGACGCGTATATTGAATCTCACGAGAAGGAGGTTGAGCGTCAAGCTTGTGAGTATCAAAAGTATAAGCAACATAAGGACCTTATCCGGAAGCAATTAGAGGAACGGGTAGGGTTTAAAAACAATGCTAAGAAATAATTAAAATGATTTTAATGTCAAAGTAGTTAAATTGGAGGTTTAATTGAATAAGTTAATTTATGTATAAATATATAGCTAATTAAGGAGAAAGTTACAAGAAATATTGAAAAATCGGATGCAGCGGCAAGAGTGCTGGTTGCAATGAGAGAAAAGAAGCAAAAAGAAAATGGTCATGATTATGACGCTCTTAAAGAGAAATGGTAAGTTTGAGCGATTTTGTGGGTATGGTAGATGCATAGGCTGCACCAGTAAAAGTGATAAACTATAAACTGATAATTGATTTGTTAATTCATAAAAAGACAAAAATTGACTAAAAAATTAATATTTTGGTGATATAGGGAATCAGAGATTCAAGATAAGGAAGATGAAAAGAAGGAACAACATCAAAAACGTATGGACCGTGTGGTCAAAGACTTTTTGGAACGGAAGGGGTACTTCCTTTTCTATTTTTTTATGACTATGTGAATGATTTTATGCAAAGGTATTTAAAAAAATGAATTTCGGATAAAATAGAGTTGAAAAATGTAAATGGCAAATGCGAGATGTTTCACGATTGTGGGCTCGGGAGCGCATGTGTGCTGTTGAAAATTATGAACAGGAGTGTGACAGGAAAGGGCTGAGGAGAAAGGCAGCTGAAGAAGTTCAGCTTTACAATTTGTCTCTTGCTGTAAATTAAAAATATATTTATGAAGATTTGTGATTTATAGCTATTTTACTTACATTCTTGTG
>JAQFXM010004857.1:0-16191 GCA_034693345.1 Entomobrya multifasciata
GACGAGAGAGGGTGGAATGGCGTTTGGGACGTAGGAGGACTCCTCCATATTCTATTGAGTACAAATACAGATAATTACATCTTTTTTAATTGCATGCGTGATTTTTTTAAGTGGAAAAACTCAATAAATTACAGCATTTCAAGCCAGTGGTGAGTTGGTGAGGTGCCACTTTTTTTTGACAAGGATATAATTACAAGGTAGAAAATTTTATGTGCTTAAAATTACACTGCAAATTTTTTCAGGTAAAAATTTGTTTTTAAGAAAACACTCGTTTTAAAAAATTATCTGAGCACCAGGTATGTGACGATGATTTAAAAAAAGAAAATGTGTGATGATTTGGATTTCCCTATTTGAAGATTTACGACACTCACTTTTAGCACCTTGTTGATAATATTTAATTTGGAGATGCACACATATCATAAAAAACAGCATCTCTCTCAAAAAAATCACTAGTCATTTTACGGTCCACAGATCACAAAACATTCAACATCTTTCAAAAATATTCAACAAATATTGAATATAAGGACAGAAAACAGAGTGTAATTTAGTTGGCACCATCATAAAATATTTTTAGCACCTTTTTCTCACAAAAAAATATATTCATTAGTTTTTTTACTATTTTAAGTGGATGCACGATGATAGGTTTTTTTAAAAATATGCCTAAAATACCATTAAATTTTAAAAGTTTCCAATATTTTTTAATAATTATTAAAAAAATTGCACGGGATTGACCAACATTTTCAAAAAAACCAACCAAAACGTAAAGTATCTTTTTTTTAATTATCATGACGAACAATGTATCTTTTAAATGAAGTGTCAACAAGGTAGTAGTAATGAAATATATTGACCTTAAGATTATTGGCTTCCCTTTTTCTCAGAGAAATGGAGAGCCTCTCTCTCCATTTCTTCGTGTTACTAACTTAAATGCTAGCTGCATAATAATAATATTTACTCTTCATTTCTCAGCCCAGCCACCCAATATTTTTTTCTTATGAAATAATATACAAATGAGGAGGCGGTGGCGGAGGAGGAGAACTCGACTAGTGTCTCCTTCTTGTACACAGATAATAATAAACTTCTTCCTCTTTTCTCCCTCTACATATATTTCTCTTCTTGTCCGCCGTCCTTAGATACTTTTTACTTGTATTATTATTTGACTGCTAAAGAAAAAAAAGTACAAACTTTTCTCTCTCTATCTCTCCAAAAAACTAACTAAACTGAATAAAGATCACTAGAAAATAAAATGCAACTCTCTTTCTCTTTTTTTCTTAGTCACTCCACTCTACTTTCTACACTTTTGTTCCTCTGCCAAAATACTTGGTTAACACTTTTTTTTAAAGAGACAGAAAAGAAGAAGGAAAAATGAAAAAGAATGTCTTTAGAATTAGGTTCCCTCTCTCACAACAAAGTGAACATTGAAACAAAAGTGTTAAGTGAATGACTAAAAATATTTTTTTTGCACCAGAAAAAAACTGAAGTGAACTGAATACTTTTTTCTTCATCTTCACCCCTATCATCTCTCTCTCTTAAAATAACAACTCACTTCAAAAAAAAACTGCCATGTATCCTACTTTCTTCTTGCAACCTAAAAAACATACATTTAAATTTACTGACTGAGTGAGTGAGAAGAAAATTGAGATGCGTTCTTGCTCCTTGACTTTTTTTTACTCCGTCCGTGTAACAACTTCCTACATTCCTTCATGTCCCCCCGTCTTTATATTATTTTAAGACGTGAGGGGGGGGGGGTAAATGGGGAAGATGAATCGGAAGTATTTAGTGAGCACAAAAACAAGTGCCAAATATGCATGTTTCCTTTTCTTCCCATTTTACACTTGCAGTTTTCTAACAAAAAGTTTTCACAAGAAAACCACCCACCCACCCATTCATATTGTTCTAAAAGTTAGATGACTAAATAAAATTGTTCCTCTTCTTCCTTTCTTCTCAGTTCATGCAACTGTGTGGAAGGTAGCCGTGTTTTGGAAGTGGAGGAAAAGCAAATATTATTGTCACATGGACAATATTTAAATGTGTTCGCATTTTCCTTTGTCTCTTATTCAAGAAGCATTTCTCTCTGTTGGAGTCCATTGTCCACTACTCCACTCCTCTCAACTCTCTCTTTTCTCTTCACACTGCAATTTAACAAGTACTTTGAAAACTTGCATTTATCCCATTTTACAACTGTATACTTTTTTCTTTTGTGCACCTAAAAATAATGTTAGCGACGACGACGACCTCCGCCTCCCTCCCTCCCTCCCCAACAAACATTTTCCATATAGCACCACTACTACTACCGCCATACCAATAGATTATTTAGAAAGCCCGAAAGGACCCACAAAATAGGACCATAACCAAAAAAACATACATGAAAATCGGGTGAAAAACTATTCTCAAAGTATCTCTTATTTTCTCTTCACACTTTCCACTCTTTCCCAACTTACTTACTTATTCCTCTTTGGCAACTTCCACTACAATATCATATACTATTCAGCAGTCTCTCTCTCTTGCAGACTATTTCTAAATGTTGCCATTACACAACTCTCAGAGTTCTCACTGACTTGACTTGACTACTTACTTATTTCACTCCTTTTTACAGTGGGACAGTCATTTACACCCGGGGAGAGAGAGAGATGTGAATTGTGAAAAAAAGTTGAGACTGTGAATCTGAAAGTGAACTGTTTTGTGTGAATGAATACGTTTACATTACTTGTTCCTCCATTCAAGGCGACTCTATAACTTACGATTAGCGAACCCCAAAAGTCAAAAGTTTTGTTCCGGTGAAACACTCCAATAATATATCTCAATGCTCTCACTAAAACATACAGAGAGAGAGAGAGAGATGTCGAGGACTTTTTGTTCCTCTCTTACTTTCCAATGAACAAAATCCAAAATGTGTCTTTCACAACATAAGTAACTCTCTCTCTGAGAAAAAAATATATTTGAGTATAAGTAACTAACTGACTCAGTTGACTTTACTTGACTTGTACTTTTCTGCAGAAAAAAATAATAGTATGGATATATGTTTGTTTTTCTATTGACTTTTTTTGATTAGATTCCAAGAAGAAAATTGGTGTTGGTCTTATGGTGGAGTTGGTAAAATGGTCGAATTTTTTCACTTACAAAAATAAATAATTTTTCTAAGATTTCCAAAATATTTGCATTAGTTAATTATATTTTTCGGGCTTAATTGGTAGTATGTTGTTTTTAAAGGAGCAACCTCTCCAATGTAAAATGATTGGATAAAAACAATCGCTTTAGAAATAAGTGAAATCTCTGGAAAATTATTTGTTAATTAACAGTGATACTTTGTATTTTAAGTTAATTAATTGGGTTGTATTGTGAGTAAATTGTCACCCAACTAGTTTTTCCAGTGAATAAAATTCATCCATATTTGTTGTACAAATTGAAATAAAGTACAATGTTATTTGGCACAAGGCTTAAAAAACTATATAGAGTGCTTGAAATAAAAGAGAGAAGTTGATCTGATTCTGATTAGTTTTCAGTGAGAAAAGAGATGTTTTTTATGAGGTGTCACTACAATTGGCACGCATACAGCCAAAAAGTACTAGAAGAAAATAAAATTAAGATTTTTTTCTCTAGTTACTTTACTTAACAAAGTAGGAAAAGAGTGCAGTTGAAAAATAATACATAAACTTTGTTTTCTTAATGAACTTTTCGGGAGAGAGCAGAAGATTAAGAAAAAATTATTGGCTGATGTGTTTAATCTGTGATCCTTTTGATTTTATTGGGTAAATATGTATGTATACTTGCATGAAAACATTTAAAAGATTAGTGGAAAAACCGGATTTGGAAATAATTTAATTTAATTGATGATAATTAACTTACTTGCAATTTCGTATGCATAAACATGATCACTGCAAAAATGGAGAGCGTAATTAGCCCCCCGCTCTGCTACTACTTATCTTTTTTTTCAATTAAACTTTTTGAGACAAATAGAAATGATCTAAAAATGTAAAAACAGTCGAAATTTAAATAACTTCACTTTGTTAATATACTAAACATTCACTTGAAACCACATAAATATCTTTTATCATTAATATTCTATTTTAAAACAAGTTGATGCACAATGCCCCAAAAATATTTTCAAGACTCCCTTTTTATCTCACTCAACCAACCTGCCTGTCTGCCTTAAAAAATCTCACTTGTTCTCTTCTTGTGTCTAGCTGGTTGTATAAGAAAAAACTTTGGCTACACAGTTTGCACCACACAGTCACCACCGCACCCAAATAACCAAATACACAGGGGAACTTGCAACAATTTTCCAATCAAATATATCAATTTATTTTGATAATTTATCCAAACACACTTTATTTAGTAACTTGTGTTCATTAACACTATCAATTAAAATGGAGCACCAAAAATACTGAACTTTATTCTAAAAAATATATATTGCACAATTTAATTTGGCGAAATTTCAACCCTTTCGTGTCGGTACACTAATGTATTTTTATGAAATGCCAAAACACTAAACACGCTTATTATATTTTAAGAAAAAAGTAAAAATATTTCACCAAAAATTTATTCAAAAATACACCAATTATTTAAGTAATTAAACTAAATGTTACAGTTTGTCACTTTAACGTTTGTATTTAAACTGGGATATGTGTATTTTTGATGAGAAAGTTTGAACTACAGTTTTCCCTTTTTTGAAAAGAGACGAGAAAGCTTGTTGTCTGCTCTCTGCCTGCCGTTGCGAGTGAAAAAGAAGGCCTCTTCTAAACTGCGAGACAAGTAGAAGAAGAGGCACCAAAAAGAAAAAATTCCGGAGAAGAAGAGGAACCAGGAAAAGGGCAAACTTTGTTCATGTGCCTCTCACACACAAAGTTGTTCACATGATACACACACACAAACACATAATAAATGTATGCATTTTGTATAGAGTGCGATGTAGGAAAGAAGAAAGATAGATGGAAATGAATAGAGAGCTTCTCTCTGCCACTTTTTTCTTGTGCAAGTCGAGTGAGTGGAGTGATCTGATGATCTGATCTGCTGCTTTTTCAGAAAGAGAGCTTCTCGTCGTCGGAGAGAACAAGTTGAGAAGAGTGTAGTAAATGGTGGTGGTGATGGTAGTGTGGAGATGTGTAATGTTATTTTGTCGACAGTCGACTACTTTGCTATTCTCTTTGAAGGAGAAACTGGTCTGAGTCTGGTTGGTTGGTTGGTTGGTTGAGAGAACGGTGGTGGTGGTGGTGGGGATATGGATGATGAGGACTCGAACGGACGGGGTAGTTGAGACTCTCTCTTCACAGATCAGACCAGACCATACCAGCATCCTGTGGTGTGTTAACAAACTGAATCATCTTTGCGTGCAGTGGCAGTTGCAGAGGAGAAATAGGTGGTGGTGGTGGTGGAGGTGGAGGAGGAATGAGATGAAAGATGGGAAAAAAGAGAGCGACATGTGTGAGTATGGTGGTGGTGGTGAGGAGATTGACTTGTGAAGAGAGAGATGCTTTTGAGATGATGAACGAGAGAGAGAGAGGCAGAGGGTGAGTTTAAGCTTTTTTTAGGAATAAAGGAGTTTTTTGTTGTGTTGAGGAGCTATAGAGGTTTTGAGTGAGAGGGAGGAAAAAGAGATTGAGAGCTGTGGGCATTTTTTATCGGGTTTTTTAGTTTGGAAGGCTGAACGGTCTATATAGAAATAGGGTTTTGGGAGAAATTTTGTGTGATAAGATGATGGTCATGTTTGTGGTGCATATATATATTTGTGGAATAAAATATATGGGGATGTATGCAAATTTGTGCGGAATAAGTTAATAGGTTCTGTTTTAAAGGTGACATTGATTATAAAAAATTGCTTTGAAATGTTATCGTATAGTAATGATTTTGAAATGTGCAATTGAAATTATCGGCTAACTTGCAAAATAAAACGAAGTAATTACTACATTAGCTGTTTGTTTGTTATTTTTATGATAATGGACATAACAGCTAATGAAATGTAATTATGGTCCTCGTGTTCGTGATATATGGTGATTGATTTGCTAAGTTAGCGTCACTTTTAAACATGTAACGTATGTATATATTTTGTATTTTGTTATCTTTACAAACCATGCATGCATAATATTCGATGTTAGTTTATATATGCTTTTAGGTTTTTCTAAACTTAAGCTTTCCCTGCGCCATCTCCATGTAGAAAGAATCAACAAGACGAGTAAATGTAAACCGATTTTTCTCTTTGTTCGAATGGGAAAAGTATGCATAAAATGTATAAATGCTTGCGTGACGCAACAAAGGAAGAGAAATGATAGCCTAACATGTACACTTAAACTAGAAAATACAAAGAACATGTTAATCTGGGCTATTTTTTTGGAGCAAAAATATAACAAGCTTTTATTTTTGCATTTTATACATTTTATAATAATTATAAATTTTTATCTGTAATTTATATACTAAAACAATACATACTAATTAACAATAGTTACTACAATTACTACTTACTACAATTATCTTGTTCATATAAAAATGCAAAATTTGCATAAGAAAATCATCTCACAGCTTAATTTTTTTCACAGACTTAAAACTCTCATATTTTTAAAAACATTACAACTACATGCACAGTTATACTTATTCATAAACCTAAAATATTTAAAATGAATATAATGATCAAGATTCCATATAAATTCTGAAACCTATAACAACCTCCCCTTACAATTATACGCGTTACACTTGCAGTGCATACTAACTCCATCCACAGTGCCTGGAGTATAATTGTAGTCCCAGTTCAGCTCACTTCCAGCCCTGATGTGCATATTGGTAAACAATGCGACCATCGGGAATCGCAAGTCATGAGTCTCCACAAAAACATTCTGAGGATATAGATTCGGGTTGCATGAATGCTTAAAATCACAAAAAAACAACAAGTTATGTCATAACAATCAATACTTTCTTTTTATAAATATATTATTGTATATCATAATTTAACTTACATTCATAAACCGGGTAATATTTCCCTTCCTCTTCGAATCCACAGTGTATGGCTTCTCATTCGGTCCATACAGCTTCCTGTGCTCCATTCCCTTCTTGCGCCTCCCCTCCGCATCCTCAGCCTCAAGGTCAATGACACTAACCTCGTCATCCACCTCAATATCAGTCACATCCGACTCGTAGTCAGCCTTCGCATTTTCCCCCGTTTCAATATAATCCAATCCCAGGAAATATTCATCCCCAGTTTCCAAGTTGTCTGCGAAGTCATACTCAAAAATCTCCCCAACATAATAACCAACAAATGTGCCGACTGGAATATCAAACAGAGTTCGAACTCCCCAACCCTTTTCCCTTGTCTTGTAAACTTGTAAAGGCCACTGATGCCCATTCTGGACTACACGGTTGCTGCAAGACTTGTTGCACCGACAGCTACAAAAAAAACAATTAAAGTCATTTGTCAAATATTTTAACTTTAATTCAATGTAAAATACCTAAATTTAATTATTTACCTGTCATTGCATTCAAAAATGGCACTGGCTAGACCATCCCTCAGTCTTCTATTCTCATAACCCTGAGTTGGATAGCCCTCGAGATTCATTTTCGTAAAAGCGATCCCAGTTTTAGTCAGCTGCCAGCAAGCACACTTATCCTGGTCGCTACAGTCCCCATCCTCACAATCGCAACAGACCCGAAAATTCTTATCCATATTGGGCTCCACTCCAGGACCCATCTCGCTCACCGTCAGATATTCAAATTGTGGCGGAGCTTCCCAATCAATGGAATTGACTAGTGGCACCTTCACAAATTCCATTCCCTCCGATATGTCATCCATCTTTAGTAAGACCCTCGCCGGAACAAATTCGTTCTCAGTATCCACGTCATAATCAAAACAGAAATGATCGACTGTAAAATTTGACACAGTCACCTTCAAAAAGTCGGTCAACATTTTCGCATCATTCAGTCGAACTCCACAAGGAGCTCTATAAAAGATCTCATGCTTTGTCGGCTCCGTGATTTTATGTCGTGTCCATCCAAAAAAGAATGGAATAGCAAGTGGGCTCAATCGTCGAATCTCTTCATTAATCACCAGCAAATTAACACAAGACCTTTCGCACTCATGCTCAACGAATGTCTTCTGCTTTGGACATTTTCTTGGAATCTCAATTTTTCGCAGACGTCCCTGGTATTCAATGCACAACGAAGGATCGTCTAACTCAATGCTAAAGTCTTTGGCATTCGGATCCCCAGAAAAAAACAAAACCTGATCGTAAATCGCTTCAAAATGGGTGCCCTTCTTAGACTTCTTGTTTGAATAGCATTTCTTCTTTGGCTTCCCCGTTGACTTCCCCTCAATTCTCATCCGTTCTGCTTCCAAAAGGCGAGGAAGTGCCACTCTCAGACGTCCAGATCCCCTGAAGATCCACTGACACATGCCATTGCATTCGAATTGAACATACGCCAAGCTCCCCTCCACTTGTCTGATTCTTGTGGGGAACCAAAGGCCATTCCACTCTGTAGCCACAATTTGTCCAACACGAACATTGACCAACGGCCATGCCGGATATTTGATGATGTACTGCTTTATAAAGTCGTAGTTGTCGGGGTGGACGTCATTCCATACAAGCTTGTCGGAACCACGGATCAGATAAACGTGCGCAGCGTGAACATACTGCGCCATTCCGGTGTCAAAGAAGATGAGATAGTTTTTAGATCTTCCTTTTGGGATGTCACCAACAACGCCAGAGTAAAACTGGCCCACTGGATCGTCATCATCAATTAGCTTGGCAATCACTCGAGATCCAACCGGCAGTAGGAATGGACATGGGGTTGGAGGAGCAATCATTTTTAAGGAAACTTGTAAAAATTTACGAACAGTTTCTCCTGGAATTTCCTCACCTCCAGTTGGCTTCCCTTGTTTGGTGGTCGGCTCAAATCGGACAACAAACTCTGTCTATTAAACAGAATAAAAGATTTTTAGGTACACACTTATTAATTACCAACATTAATATTTATAATTGTTTGGAACACATGTAAAGTTAATTAGCAGCTTACCTGTTTAGTGACTTTATTACGCACAGGTTCCAAAACCTCAGCTAAGAGCCACGGGTTCACCATATTTTTGAACATGACGAATACAAAGTCTCCCGTTTTTGGCTCCGTTCTTGGAATCAATTTAGGAATTGGCAGGAGAGGCTCCTCGTTTTCTTTTCGTGCTCGGATGACTTTAGAAGTTGAGACGATTGGATCCGTTTCATTACTACAGCCATTAGTCCCCGCCTCCTCAGCTTCACCAGTTTGGTTGGAAGAAGGACCAGGAACATCTTCCCCAGTGGATGATCTCTTTGAAGCCGCGGCTTCAGACTTCTTTTTTTCTGCTTCTCTCGCTTGAAACTTTTTCAGAGACTTTTGGTTCACGAAATCAAGATCCTCTTCTTCCTCCTCCTCCTCCATCTCCTTTTTCACTGCTGCCAGACTCTGTTAAAAATACAACCATTTAAATTACAATTAAAACATTTTAACACACAATTATTTATTTTTTAACCGTAATATAACTAAACTTACAAATGGCACGTCCTCCATCTCCCTTTTCACTGCTGCCAGACTCTTAAAAATTCAACCATTTAAATCCCAATTAAAACACAAATTTTACCAAAACAATTATTAATTTTTTAACCATAAACAACTAAACTTACAAATGGCACAGCATTAGCATCCATCTTGTCCATCGATCTGTTAAACCGCTGGTTACTTCAATAATCCCCCACACCTGTAAAAATGAATAATAATTTATTAATTACCTTATAATTCACTACAAACCACACTAAATAATTTTCCCTAGACTCTATACTAAATGCATATTTAAAAATATTTACAAAAACTCACATAACTACCATTAAATATTAAGCTAAAAAATCAGTCGTTACCTTATTCACACCACCACCACCACCTTGTTCAAAATTAACAGAGCTACTGACCCGTCGTCTTCTCCAAAAAATTATCTGCTGCACACAAATATTCAAATTAATTGATTCTAAATAATCTTTTAGATAAAAAATTGACAATTAAACGGAAATTGGAAATTAGATTATGTCTCATGAAATCAGAAGGTGGAAGGAAAGGAGATCAAAGTGAGAAAAAAATTCTACCGACTCGACTGATTAAAAAACTGAATCCAAAAAAGAGGGATCTCGTGTTACGCAGGCAGACTGAAAAGCAGAGCAAACGAGCAAAGCAGAAGCAGAGACTTTCGAGAAAAGTGTACAAAGTAGAAGAAGTAGGTAGTAGGTAGCATGCCATCACAGAGTACACCAGTACACGCACGCTACGCATTACATTACCATACCAACTACCAACCATCCAGTCACCAGTATGCACTATGCACACATTCCATGACACAGCTAAAATATAGCTATGCATTGCATATCGATGGTAAATATTCGAAAGGGCGTAAGTCCACAAGAAAAAAAAATTCGGAAAGCCCTAAGTACTTGACAGATATTTTTCAGGAATGCCTTAAGTACATGCCAAATTAAAATACGGAAAGCCTTAAGTCCATTTTTTGAAGTTTCGAAATAAATGCAAATAAAGATTTTTGGTTTTGAAAAAATTTTATTCAAACTTTTACAGTACTTTGAACAACATTAACATAAAATAACCAAATTAGGTAGCCTTGTGAGGCAAATTTTTATAGAAATCATGACAATTTTCAGGTAAAACGTGTATAAGGTCGAGTAAATCGTCATACTTTCGCTTTGCAACGGGAAGGGGGCTGCTGTAAAGTTGTGGAAATTTAGTATTAGGGTCAACTCTAAATCTCCGAGGAAAAGGGATCCATTCGTCAGCGTGCTCCAATTTGTATTCCATTGTACCGTTAGGATTATATTTAATCTGCCTTATATCGGTTACATGAGGATCTGTTTTCCGAGTTCCAGGTCTAATGCTCTTGTATGCTCTCGTTGATGAAAAATCAACAAATTTTTCGAACGTCATTACTTTAACATCATATCCCCCATGTGCTTTACGAGCTGTCTTACAAATATCTGTGTAGTCGGAAGGTAGATAAATTGGTATTCCGTGAATTCTAGTTTCAATTTTGCTGTGAACTGAATCCACTTCCATCTGTGTGTGACCCTTTTCCAGGTACTTCTGGCAGACAACTTTATTTTTCCGAGCAGAATAATGTAGCAAGGCATTCGACATGATTGCATTTCTATTCTGACTAGTGCAACCATCACTATAAATTATCACCGGATTATTGTCCTTAAAATGCTCCTCCATATAGTCTACCAAGCATGTCGCAAAAACAGATGCAACCAAATCTGCTTCAGTCTCATTCCAAAGATAACAAGTTGCTTGGGATGTAGCCAAATTGAAAACAGTAAAATTATGCACAATCAATTTAGTTTTATAATACAGTGCACTTGCATTAAGCATCGGAGACAAAAGAACTTTTTGCACATCCATACACACTACGTGGACATTTCCTTTTAAAGCTTCTTCCTTGTCCTGAGTTTTTGCATTTCTAGCGGATTGTTTCTTGACAATGTGAGCATTGTAGATTTCGTCTGAGATATTACCGGCCTCCCATCCACAACAGGTATCACACTTGTCCTTTTTCGGCTGGTGAATGCCAATATTCAACTTATCGATTAGAATAAAGAATGACCCTTTAGCTATTTCTTTAACTGCCAAATCTGCACACTTTTCAAGGTACACTTCATACACGTGAGTTTTTGTTCGAAAAATAGGCTCCAAATATTGCTTTTTTGTGTCTGCTCTGCAGTAATGACTGGGCAACTTGGGAATATCTCGTAAGAATTTCTTTGCAAATGACAAATCCCCTCCTTTGAGGTTCCTAGTTTTTGGAGTTGCGGCATTTTTGTTATTATTTGTTGCCACCCATCCACGAATCTGTTTTTCACGTATTCCTAAAGTGTTCAGGAACATTTTCTTGCAAACTTGCTTTCGAACCCCCTTCAACTTGAGATGGTAAAGGAATGTGTCGTGCCTTCTTAATACTTCTTCTCTAGCCCTACAACGTTGCGGTAAAGTCTGATCCACTAGAGATTTCACGTAAGCCTTTTTGGCATCCCAATTCATTGTGCTCCAAAACTCGTTGAACAGCGTTTCTCGAACATCTTGGGAAAAGTCTTGACAAAACCGGTTCTTTGACTTTTGACATTTTTTGGATGCGCATGGTGGTCCTAATGTCCTCGCAGATCTATGTTGATCTTGGGGGCTTGTTTTTGTGCAAGTTTTGGGATTCTTCACACTCGAAAACCCCAGATAAGCTTCTCCCTTCATTCGTTTGATGCGGTTTTTTTCTCGGGTGGTAATTTTCTGTGGAGCAACAAATTAAAAGGAAATTATTAGAAACACTAAAAATTGTGCTCAAATGTTTACTTATTTCTTTTAAATGATTTGTAAATCTACCTTGCTTTTTGATGTAACTGGGCTTCGCTCACCCTCTGGTAGATCTTGTGCTGAATGAGATGTGGAAGGAACAGGATCGTCTGTGATGTCAGGGGTACTTCTTGGGGAAGAGTTGTAATTTCTTATCCCAAATTGATTCGGTTTAGTCTGCCCATGTGTTGTACCAGGAGGAAATTCGTTTTCGAATTCCATTTCTATAAATCCAATACATACAATCTAAGTTAATTAACGAGAATAATGTAGAAAATATGAGAGCATTCAATCTATAATGTTTAAATATAATTAGCACTCCTTTCTTACGTATTTCCATGGAGGACTCCGACATGGCAGCTCTCACGTCTTCAACACTATGAACTTCGAAGTGTGATGATTCCAAAAGGTTGGAACCTGATCCTGAGGCACTATTCATTGCTGTTATCAAAATACTTTAACGAAATTTATTGACAAGGGTAGTCTAAGTTTGACACTTAAGCATGTGAAAATATTTAGCATTTCCTAATTAAGTTTCCTTTATCAAAGTACAATGTTCACTTTCAAAAGAACTGGTAAAATATTTTTGCACAGAAAAAAATTTGCTTGTTTTTGTTTTGATTTTTGCCAAAGCAGCTTTATAGTAGCATTATGCTATGATGGTGGTATCAAAATGAAGGAAATTTTATGATCTTTTGAACGGTGCGGTAATCTCAAATTGCCCCTAACTTGGAGATACGCCTTTCCGAATATTTTTTTCGTATGTACTTAAGGCAATCCGAAAAAAATCGTGTCAAGTACTTAGGGCCTTCCGTAAAAAAAAATTCTGTTGGAGTTGAGGCCTCTCGAATATTTACCATCGATATTGCATAGCAGCACATCACTCAACTCATACTGATCGGATATCGGATCTCATATCTCATCTCAATCTTCCATAAGTCGTTGCTCTAGAGAAACGACATTTTTTTTGATGAATCCAACAACTTTGTTCTTTTCTGTTGCTTGTTGCTTGTTTAGTTGACGTTGACATGAATGACGAATAGATGCATATGCATAATTTTATGTACTTCAAATCCATGAAATAATTAGATATTCAAATAATTTACGGATATTAATTTTTAAATTTCGTAATAATTAAGTAGGCGTTTTTGCATGTAAAATTTTAACTAATTGTTGGTCAAGTTAGTTAATATTTTGTAGTTATTACGAAATTTAGGTAGAGATTTAAGTGGAGTCAAGTCAGTATTGAATGTTCATTTGGTTGGGTTGGAATACTTGAACAATTACAAGATTGAGAGCAGAGCAGTTTTCTTGCCAATTTGTTAAATTTTCTTCTTCAGGTCATTAGACAAAGTACATTTTTCAGTTGTCATTTTGAAATTTTGAGGATTGAAAAGATGGAGGAAAAAAGAGAGACTGGGAAAGGTGCAGGTCATCAATTGATGGGAAGAGGCAGGGGCAGGGGCAGAGGAATAGTTTGGAGTCAAGTTGGAGATCGTGATGATGGAAGCCGAGCTCGAGGTCTAGGAAGGGGCAGAGCAAGAGGATCCATAAACAACAGGTTATCTTCAGCAAAAGATGACTTTACAGTATCCCCATGGCCATCATTCGACTCCATCAAATCCACTCTAGGATCCTCCGTCCACCTGAGTGACATTTCAAAATCGACATCAGTCTCGGAAAAGTCCGAGGACTCGACCAGCCTTCAAAAAAGATTTGGAGTATACAAAGATGGATTGAAGATGAAGAAGAAGGCTTATCTTGTGCCCCAAGGATTCCTGGATCCCCAAGACATCACCTTGCCCAATTTATCTGATTCAATTGAAGTAGGCGCGGAACACTACTGCAAAGTGCAAACCTTGGCGGACACTCATACAATTTATCTTACCTTCTCCGACCACTCTGCAGAAGATATTGATAAGTTCATTGATGAGATGGGGTAATTTAATACATTTCAATTTTTTTTAAAATATAAAACAGTTTACATTTCAAATTATCATAATTGAACTTAATTTATTTTTATTTTTGAATAGGCGGTGGTATTGGGATAAAATCGAACAAGTTCCAAAGTCAACCTTGACTGTTCACGAAGACCTTTTAGTTCCCGGCTCCATTGTTGTTGTTTACCACAAGCAGGAATTGGAATGGAAAAGGGCGAGAATCATGGAATCTTTTGAATTGGATGACGAAAATTGGCATAAGGTCCTCTTCTTGGATTTGGGGGTATGTGGGAATGTGCCTTCGGAGGATATTGTATACCTGCATGAATTGTGGAGGGATAAGCCCGTATTTGGAATCAAGGCTAGGCTATTGCTCAGCCAATTTTATCACAGTTACAAACACATTTATAATGTCCATTGGAATGCAAAAGTTGGACGGAGGATTTCCAGTGTTGTCAAAAATAGACTTGTTTTGGTCAAGTTTCTTGAAAAGGTTGAATTTGAGGTAAGGATTTGAGGAATGACTTTAAATTGCAATTTCATTTAAAATATTTTTCATACAAAATAAAGGAATAATTAACTATTTGTATGGTTTAATTGTTTTTTAAATTTTTTAGGTCAACTTTAAAAGTTGGTGGATATCACTGCTTTCTACTAAAAATCATCTTGAGGAAAGCCCTGAGGAAACGGGAATAGAATGCTCATCTGAAATGCAGCCAATTGAACAAGACGTCATTGCCAGGGTAACAGGTTATCCCTATGTCGAATAACAATTCATTATCCACGAATTAATTTCCACTTCGAAAAATATGATGATAATAACCACAAGTTTAATTGCATTGTGAGTTTTTTTGTCGATTTTATGATGATGATTTCAAAATTATTGCAATGAAATTTAATATGTCTAAAAAAACGATGATGATTATGAAAAATTGAGTTATGTCAGTTAATTATGGTTGTGTGAAGCTAGTTTAAAAAAAGTATGAATGAATGAATTGTTAAGTTAGTATTGTTAAGTTGTCAATGAATTTTAATTATTGGTTTTAATGAAGTCTGTTAAATGTAATTTATTGTTATTAAATGAAAACGGGTATTAAGTTACTATTTTAATGAAAATAAAAAATATTTTAAAATGTTGACATGTCAGGTGTCCACCATTTAATTAGCTTATCAACAAGCGTAGAGTATCTTATCCAGCCTAAGGAAAGCAGCTTTACTGAAGTTTTGAAGATTTTACCACAAAATATTCAATGAACCTCTGCCGATCGATCTGAACTGTTGATTAACCTTGTCCGCCATTTTTTTCTACTTCATTTCTTTTCCACTGTCGCATCCTCCCAAAAAAAAATGCATGGTCACCCAGTTGAATGTAGAGTCCAGGCTGTTTGTTACAAAATAGTCATCTCCTTTTTTTTTTGGTAAAGTACCTATTTAAGAGGAGAACTGATTGTAACGTGCAGCCTGGCTCTTTTTAGAGAGAATCCAATATCCAAATATCCATAAACCAATCCAGTCAATAAAAACGTGAAGGCTTTTAACTAATTGCTTTGTAGTTTATTTATTTCAAATCCTTACAGTCATGCGCAGGTTTTCCCTATTTAAATTCCAAGGACTACCATTAGTATGACTGTAAAGATCTTCATAAAAATAGACATGTCTCAGATTGCCCCGTCCCTCTATCCAGAGTCCAGTACACCAAGATAATTGGACCACAGGTCACAAGACAAGTCACACAGCAGCCAAGTAGTAGTCCTTAATGAGTAGTTAAGCCAAAGTTCCTTTAATAGAAAAACTTAAAAAAAGTTATCTCTTCATTGCAAACCTTTGGAAAACTCTGCAACTCTACAATTCATCATTTTCTTAAGTTTCTAAGAAAATTGATTGCTGTAGTTACACTAGTAGATCCGTC
>JAQFXM010004858.1:0-16190 GCA_034693345.1 Entomobrya multifasciata
CTAACCGGGCCCGACGTTGCTTAACTTCAGTGATCAGACGAGAACTGGTGTGTTCAACGTGGTATGGCCGTTGGCGAGAGCGGCTCAGCGTTTTTATGTACTTCAGCTGCTTGTCTTTGTCTTCGAGTCTTTTCTTCTGTACTCAGCTCACACATTCTGTGTTCTGCCTTATCCTATAGTTTATCACACGATCCATGAGTTCATGCGTGATTTGTGCATGCATGCATATTCACGTCTACAAAAATTACATGTGGATTTAATGAGCCGCATGGAAACCGACCTCAGCAGCTCACAAACGATGATAATTGATAGTTCACAAAACTGAGTTCATTTTATTTCGTTCGTTTGGTTATATTTTTATTTCGATACTATGTTCAACAGTCTAATCTGATACGATTTCGGAAGTAGATGAAATCTTGGCAGCACGTATTTTATGATTTGTGAAAATTTGTGTGAAATAAATAGGATGATATGCATAATAAAATTATCTGAATAGATTTAAAACTTTAGACATTAGGTAAACTCGTTTTCTGTAATTAAGATATTTCATCTCACACTTAATGTTAAATTTTATGCAAAATGATTAGTTGTATGTGTGTCTACCATTCATAATTAAGTTGTATTACAGCAAACATTGCAAATTTCCCAAAATTAATAACCAATATTTGGATATATTTTATCTTGAAACTAGATTCTTTATTACTTCCAAATATGATGTGTTTTCCTTTACAAACTAAAATATATCAAATTAAATCGTAAGACTTTTTTGGAAATCGCGAATTTCATAGAATTTATACAACCTTCGGTAGAATTCAAGTAATATAATTAAATTAGCAGATATTAATCATGTTCGCTTTTTGCGAAATCCAAATTGCTTTTAAAGTTATAAAACAACACGAGTCATATTTTTTCATATTTTATTCATATGTTTTGGACTAAATAGCATTGCCATTTTTGTTTGAAGATGCTGCTTCATAAAGCCGATCAATTTCAGCGGTCACATTATTCGTAAATCTCTTAACTTCCTCTTTTGACATTACTGCTTTCTCAGCTGTAACTGCCACTCTAATATTTCCGTTGTAGCTGGTTACCGTTATTACTACTCCTACAATAACAAAATATAGTTTTTTTAGAATAGTAACACAAAATAGCCGACTTGAATTAAATTTATTATTATTTTAAGATAAAGTACGGTTTTTATTTAAGTACCAATAGATCCATCCAAACCACCTGCCAGAAAATCAGCTACTACACATTTGAGTCCCATTTCCTCAACTTGAACGGGAATGGAAACACTTGGAAAATTGCTCAGGCCTGGAAAAATCATGGTTTAATAAATACAGAGAAATTCACAAAAATTCAATAAACCTGGTTAACCATAAAATGAATTCTTCAACCATTAACCTACCAACAGGAGTCATTCTCTGTTTTCCAAAAAACTTTCCAACTGGATAAAAGTGACATCCCATCAAAGAAAAATATATTGGAATACAAATCGGAATGCATGAGTTTTTACTCGTTTCCAGAATAGAATTCGTATTTCTTAGTCTATCCAAAGAGTTACCATCAACAACTATCGGAAGATCCAAAAGTGTTGCAGTTATATAATTTGTTAATCCTTTGGGATGGCCAGTTAAAGGCAATGTACTTGTGCAATAGATGGATCTGTTATTTCCCCCATTTACGTTATCCTCACTTTTTAAATGTGGAAAAGTGGAATTGATTCCAGAAGAAATTGCAGATAACAAAACACTTGTAAAACTGACTTCCAGTTGTGTTTTTATAAACTTCACTTTTTCGATTGGAATTAGGTCCGATTTTGCACAAACCTGATACCAATCTTTCATTTCATCTGGAATTTTCCAGGGATTTGCATGGAACACTTGAGAGAAAGCGTATGGAAACTCGTAAAATACACTTAATGGAAATAACATCCAATTAATAAACTGCTCTACAACATTTCGCTTGGGAAATCTAGGAACAGGGAGTTGGCTTTCATTAAGTTTTTTCTGAGAAAGTCCTTCAATTAATGCAGTTAGAATACTGTAACCATCTGTAAGGCAATGATGAACTTTAAAAATGAGAACGTTTTTTGTTACATTTCCTGTTTTGTAGTTTTTGACCAAATGTGCTTCCCAAGGACTATTAAATGGTGCGTAAGATGCGTTCAGTAACATTTCACAAATGTTATTCAATTGATTATCGGCCACATGACTTGTCATCATGTCGTTATCTTGGTTGTGTTCGTAGACATGATTGTTAATATGAAACGTTGTACATTTTTTCCAGAATGTGAAACCCATCCATCGAACAGGGTACTGTTGAAATTGTTTGAATTTTAGTTTCCCTGTAGTACTTTCCACTGCACGGACCCAGCGTTCTGTTATCATTTCTTTGAATTCATCAAGTGTTAAGTCGTGACCTTCAATAACTAAGGATATTATCAAACTTGCCCTTGGGGATTTGGAGTTAGAAAAGTAGTCGTTTGCAAAAAGGGAACTTAGACCGTTTAAAATGTCGTCAAGATCTGGACGGAATAGTTTTGCGAGTAATATTACCAAAAATCGAATTAAGTAAACTGGAATCGAAATAGAAGTAAATAATAAGATGAAAATAAGAATAAGTACGCCAGATAAACGTTCAAATGCATTTTTGAAGTCCACTCTCCTTTTAACTTGCCGGACATTGTCACAGTTAAAAGTAGTATTGCTTGTAAATTTGGTCATTGTTGCGTTTGTAAGAGGTACACCAAAATGAACTAAATGCTACCACTTCTTGCCAATGATTGAATAGCATTGGGCTCCGAATGGTTGATAACCGACTTAATTGTGAAAATATTTAAGGTTTTTCGTTTTCCCTATTGAATAATTAGAATTCCAATATGATATTTTTATCTTTTAATTAAGTTTTATCAACATCAACATCTTTTCTTTTATAATATGGTATTTTTCATTGCTAAAAAGTAGGCTAAAAACGAATAGTTGAATCTTCATTGTAAAAAATGATTATTATTTCACTAAAACAGTTCTCATGATATCTGTCAGAATTTAGATCAAATTGAAGTATTATTCATTGGTTAAGCAAGTTTGAAGTATAACTTTCCAAAAACTTGGTTCTGGTATTTGATACAACACTGAATTAAAAGAACAGGGCATTTTTCTGAGAATGGTTAAATATAAGTCAAAAACCATACAATCTGATTATTTTCAAGGAAAATTGTAATAAATATAGTTATCAGATTTGAATTCTGTAATTACGAAACGTTCATTCTCAACCTTAAAAGTTGTCATAAGAAGACTAATGGTTTACAGCAAGTCTAGATTTAACAACGTTAAACCAGTGTGAGGAAGATTCTAATTTAACTGGCATTAAAACATGCATTGTAAGCTACTTTCCCTTACCGATACTATTTATTTCACATAAGATAACACTACAGGTGAGTATTTTTTCCCTCCGAAGATTCACATGACGAGGAAATACTGAAAAGAGGGTTTTATACGAATCTAAATAATTATCATCTTGGTGTGAAGCAATCAAATTACTTTCATTCAAAATAAAGTACGTCATCATGATGCTGCGTTTTTGTTTTAAATCAGTACCATAGAATTTTTACACCATACACATGCTACAGTATTACAGAATCATAAAATGTTAACAGACTAGGGTTACCCACTGGTAGCCCATCATGGCATTCAGGTTTTATGTTGAAAGTTGATGGTTTTTTGTAAGTTCTTGTACACTACATTTCTAACTCTTTATTGCAACAATAAATTAGCATTATTTATTTATATCATTACGACTTTGTGATTGGGGTTTATATTTACTTAATCTTTAACAAATTTGCAAGCTTGGCAATTAATTATGCAAATTATACTAAAATGTACTAGTATTTTGTTCAATTATTTTAAGTGGTATCAGGTTTCCTTATGTATAACTCATTATGATTGCCTCTCTGTAGAAAATGTGGGTTTTTCATGAATGATTAATTGGTAAAGCGAATTTAACTCAAAATATACAAATCACAAATGACGTGAAATGGAAAGTTTCGTACATTTTAGTAGTACTTTCTTGAGAAGCTCCAAAAGTTAAAACAAATATTTTGTAAGTAATATTTGGCATGCTTGATATTGCCAACGTTTCCCATATTCACTAGTATACGTTAAAATTAACAAGAAAGGACTTAAAAATATAGTAATAGAAGTATACAAAAATCACAAACTTTTATTAACAAACAAACAAACAAACAAACGCTATTAACCTGGAGCCTTAAAAGCAGTTTTTCACGTCGTATGGATAAAATGTGATCTTGTTTTGACATCAAGAACGTTACCATTCTCCTTCACGGATGCTATTTCATAAAGCCGATCAATTTCACTAGTCACGTAGTTCACAAATGTTTTTACTTCCTCCTTTGACATTACTGCCTTTTCAGCGGTAACTGTTACTCTAATGTTCCCATTGTAGCTAATTATCGATATTAGAACTCCTGCAGAATCAAGATATTTTTTAAATGGTTTAAAAGTAATAATCTTAGACGAATTGAATTTATGTTTTGTAAAAGTAAAGTACTGTTATCATTTAATTACCAACTGATCCATCCAAACCCCCTGCCATAAAATCACCCGATACATATTTGATTCCGTTTTCTTCAATTTGGATGGGAACGCATGGAAAATTGCTGAGGCCTACAAAATATTAAAACTAAATAAATACAAAGTAATTTTTCAAAAATTAGATTTGCACTTGACATACCAATTGGCGTCATTCTCATCTTTCCAAAGAATTTTCCCACTGGATAAAAATGACATCCCATTATAGAAAAATATAACGGAATGATGATAGGAATGCATGTGTTTTTACACATTTCCAGCATACAATTCGTATGTTTTAGCCTTTCCACAGAATTATTGAATTTAACAATCGGTAGATCAAAAAGTGCTGCAGTGAAATAATTTGTTAAACCTTTGGGATGACCAGGTAAAGGCAATGTACTCAAGCAAAACATAGAACTGTCATTTTTCCCATTTTTGTTTTCATCACTTTCTAAACTTTGAAAAGTAGAATCGATTCCAGAAGAAATTGCAGACAACAAAACACTTGTAAAGGTGACTTCCAATTGTGTTTTTATAAATTTAACTTTTTCGATTGGAATGAGGTCTGATTTTGCACAAACCTGATACCAGTCTTTCTTTTCATCTGGAACTTTCCAACGATTCGCATGGAATATATGAGATAAAACGTATGAAAATTCGAAAAGCACACTGAATGGAAAGCTTATGTAATAAATAATCTTTTCTAGAACACTTCGCTTGGGAAATCTAGGCATAGGTATTTGACTGCTAGTAATGGTATGTTGACCAAACTCTTCTACTATTGCAGAAAGCATACTGTATCCATCCGCGAGACAATGATGAATCTTAAAAATGACAACACTTTTTGTCACGTTTCCGGTCTTGGGATTGTTTACCAAGTGTACTTCCCAAGGACTATTGAACGAAGAGTATGGTTTGTTTAATAACATTTCACAAATATTAGTTACACCATTATCGTCGTCGCCCAAGTAACTTTTCTCATTACTGTGGTAGTTTTGCTCAAATGCATGATTGTTAATATCAAATACATCCTCGATATTTTTCCAAAATGTAAAACCCATCCATCTAACTGGGTACTGTTGAAATTGTTTAAATTTTAGTTTCCCCGAAGTATCCTTAGCATAGACCCAGCGTTCAAGTAATCTTTCTTTTAATTGTTCAACCGTTACATTGTTGGATTCGATAACTAATGATATGATCAAACTTGCTCGTGGCGACGTGCTATTGTAAAAGTAGTCGTTTGCAAGAAGGGAACTTGGCCCGTTTAAAATGTTGTCCAGGTCTGGGCGAAATATTTTAGCGAGTACGATAACCAAAAACCTGAATAGGTAAACTGGAATGGTTATAGCAATAAATAACCCGAGAAAAATGAAAATAAGTGCACCACTTAGAAGCTTTAATATATTTTTCAAATCCAATTTATTTGTCACATTTTGGATATTGTCACAGGTGATAGTATCGTCAATAGACTTCGTCATTTTTATTTTCTATAACATTTGTACAAAGTTAGAGTAAACTTGAACTATTCTTTCGTATGAATGAAAAGTTTTGGGCTTTTACTACCAACTTATTTGCGGAAAATTGTGTAAGAGTTTCGTTTTAGCTATATGGTAATTCGCATTCTAATATCTTTACCTTTTTATCTTTTTTTAATAAATCACTGCAGCGTCAACATTGGCGGTAAATACGTCAGATCACTTTTACCTTTACTACAATTACGTATAATAAAATTTGGAGTAATTTGTTTTAGTGTGCAATCCTGAAATATGTGAAGCTAAATTGCAAGGCATGTAATAATGGTTAAATAATTAGCATTTTAGAAGTTATAATATACTTTTCATCATATTAACGATTATAAGATCATTTGAAAATTCTCATGAAAGGTATAAGTTGGCTATCAATTTCTGTCAGAGGTAAGATTAAATTGACTTAGCAACGTTCATAACTTTAAAACATACCTTATTAAAACCTTTTTTTCTTTCCATAATTTCATATAATACTGACTCATAAAAAACCATTCTCCTGAAAACGGTTCAATAATATTTAAAAAACCATAACAAATTCTTTAATTTTGAGTTCTGAAATTCCTAAATGTTCATTCTCATCATAAGTGCAGACAAGAAGTTTATAGCAAGTCTACATTTAATGAAGTTCGACCAGTGAGTGGAAAACCCTAATTCAACTGTCATTAAAAATACATAAATGAGCTGCATTTCCTAACCGGTGCTATTTTTCACATAGGATATCACTACTCCGGGAGTATTGTTTCCTTCCAAAGATTCACATAAAGACGGAATATTCCGTATTTACTGAAAAATGCGTTTTCATACAAGTCCAAATTATAAGGTATAATAAACGTTATGACGTAATAATGATGCTGCGTTTTTTATGTTAAATAGAAACAAAGTATTCTTTTTTTACGATTATTTACCTGATTGCGAATATTTAATCTTTCTATTGGTTTGATAATAAAGATTATTACATGTCTGCTGATGACAGACAAAAATGTAACGGCACAATTATGTTATCCTTACGTTCCATGGTGCGTATAAAGTATATTAATTAGTTCGGCTTCTGCTAAAAACTTCCAGAAACAATGAGTTCATTGCTAGTATAATATAATCTTGCTTTAAAGCATATTAGGCAATGCTTCAAGGCTTAATACAAATACATTTGACCTGAATCTTTGACAAAACAAGAGAATAAGTAGAGATTTGTTATCTGTGTCGATTACAAAAAAACTACATGGAACAGAAGCCTTTTCTTAAAGAGTACAGTGTTTGTTTGTTTCATTCTGGATGAACAACATAGCCTTATTTCATATCCTTTCATAGCCTTCCTAAGAATCTTATAATCTTACATTAATTGATCCCTTCACATAGCTTTAAATGGACCATTAAAACAGGATTTCATTTAGTCTCGTTCAAAAAGAAATTGCTCTACTTTCTTTTATTCAATTAAGAAAACTGCCTGTTTCCTCAGTACTATTGATTTGTTGTGCTTGAAAATAGGGCAAATGTTAGCATTATGCTTGAAATTATGAAACGAGTTTCGATAAATGTAGTTCAGTATCGAGCAGTAAGTACAAAATTCATGTATATATTAAAACACGACCTTGGTTAAATAGTACGAGGTTTGGATTAACAGTGCACAGAAATTTGTCAGATGTTTACATTTATATAATAAATGTATGCTATAAAGTATCAAAATCAAGGTCTCCTCATTTGCATTAATGTTCAAACTTCAAAGTCATCAAAATTTGTACAATACCGGAAACGTCAAATTTCAAAATACGATCTCCTTCGCAGGGGAAAGTTTATGCTTACATAAAATTGTTCAATGTAACCTTCTCAGTTACAGATTACAGTTACGTCTCAATGATTTTATTAGTATTGCATTGATATCAATGGCATTCATATTTTGTGTTTTCTGTGTCGTTGTCATTGATTGTCAGACAGTATTATATGTGTTAACGTATTATACATTTTTATTCAACTGTTACAATACTATAATCGAATTTTAGGAATTTGTATTACAATATAGATACATAAATTCCAAGCAGAAATGGGAAGGGAAAAGATGGATTTGTACTAAATAATGGAAAGTAATAAGCATCATGTTTGTTAGGTGAAAGCGAGTGTGCGAAGTGAAAGAACAAAATCCTTTCGTTTTGAACTCCTCTGCTGTTGTGCTACATTATCAACTGCCGTCAACGATGAACTTCGTTACCAACTGTTAATTGTTTGTTCCAAGGAATCAGGCCATTTCCCCTGTTATTTAATGTCGTCTAGACGATTGTGTCGTTAGATTCCTAAACAGAAGTTAGATCAAGTTCAGGTATGATCGTAAAGCTTTTGAGGATTTCAACTTTTTTAGGGGCCTTGTTATTACAGTTTTAATCTTGTAAAATTGTAAAAAAATTGGCTCAGTTATTTTTATTTGCTTACGAAACAACTTTGTTATAGTTTTATAAATGTCCCATTTACTTCGTAAAAGTAATTTTTAGTCGTTGAGCTAGATTGTATTTATTCCTAATGGGGAATCTAAATACATGAGTACAGCTGTCAAACACCATTTGGTAATTTTTTTTAGCTTTTATGTATTTTTATTTATTGCTTGTGAAGAATATTAAATTCCTAAGAAAAAATTAGTTTTAATTGGAATCAACCTTAGAAATGCATATTAAATAATAAATGTCATGTAGTTTCTCTCTGTAGTTTTAAAATCTTCTTATGAATGAAACCTTAGGTATGAGTACGTAAAAACATGGAAACAAATACCTAACAATCAATAAAATCGCCCTTGTTCGATCTGATTTTGTGCTTATGTATTTTCTTGATGACGTAAGCAAAAATTTCAAAGTAACTTTACTCATAGTATACAACAAAATTATTTTATTTAGCTAATCGATAACAGCGTTTAGATAGTTTTTTTACAATTGTGCTACGACGAATTGACGACATCATATTCCTGTAAACCCATATTGATACTAATGCATAAGTCCTCGTACTCTGTCTTTCAAATAAAAAGATTGACAAGATCAAATTATCTACGAAATTCATATGTAATATGCTTTGAGTATATGAAAATTATGCATAATTGAATGCGCTACAGAACCTCTAAGATCTTTGAATCGAAAAAGCATCATGACATTAGATTATATAAAACGTAAAAAAGTACTCGAAATTTGTTATTTCTGAACTCAAACAATGAGAGGGGAAATAGAAGGATGAATGATCAGTTGGAGTAGGATTACGAATGTAGTCTTCTAACAGAAGTTAAAAAAAATGGTTGCTGATTGATAAAAGACTTTCATGATTAAAAATATTCCGAAATTGTGAGAAAAATTATCATTTGTTCTCCCACTTCATACCCAAAAATACCAATAAGTATCCGTGCTTTATACATGTATACCTATTGTTCAATTGTGTGCATGCATTATCCTCGTTTTTGGTGTAATACCCGGAAGTTCATACAAGTAATACAATGTTATGACAAAAGCTTTTAAAATAAGAGCAATTTCGAAAAGAAATGTAACGACTTGTATTTTCTTAACAAACAAAGCAGCAACATTCCATACTGTAGGCCAGCAGACAGTTGTAAGTTAATGTGATTATGAAAAGCGTTTCAAACCATTTATATTCATAGGACATACAGAATGTTCTTGTTTTGGTTTTCTAAAGCCATTGAACTCTATTATTTTATAATCATAAATAAGCAAATGACACGAACAGGCAAACAACTGTTTTCTGTATGAATTTAGTGGTACTGTGTGGTCTCCAAAATATTATTTGAAAAACGTCACTGTAAATTATGTATGTATTACACAAGTAATACATGTTTACAGTAACACAAGTTACAAAATTTCATAGTAATCCAATTTTATATACTTTTTCATGAAAATGCGTTATTAGTTTTCTGTTTTAAAATGAAAAATCAATTTTGAGACATGAATGCTATTTATAAGATATTCATGAAATATTTACTGATCTTGAATCCATGCACTGCATTCTTTGCTACTAGTTGTTGCTCTGATAACTGTTATGAAAACCTTACAAAATGATAGTTTTGCCCCAATAAATTCCAACGGACTGAGTTGGGTCTTAATAGAACTTTTTCTTATTTTCTGTTATTTACAGTAATGCTAACGAATCGAAATAATTTAGCAATGTTTTATTGTTACAAAATAATGATTTAACCTTAATGTGCTTCAAAATTAACTTTACTTGCCCAGTAAGCACACTTTGTTTTTTTAAATATAGGTGACAGGTAAACTGATGGGTAGTTCCCATTTTCATTGCTAAAAATAGCTCCACTTTTATGACTTTTATTCAATACAATACGCAGTAATCAATGAATTCTCACAATTATTCTGGGCTACTGAAGTATAAATACATCAATGCCTAATGAATTTTTTGTGAGTTTTGTGAAACAGGTCCTAAATAGGCGTATGATTAACAAATAGATAATTTTATTCATGTAAACAGACTTTAGTATTTTTTCATTAGGTCGAATGAATATCAATACATTCTCAATTAGTAATTAATTTATCCATTTAATATAAAGGTATTTGTAAACCTAAAGTCATATCTGAAATATGACCAATTTATTCTTAGGTTTTAACACAGAGTTTACTTTATAAATAGTTTACTGAATTCTCAAACTTGAAGATAACTTCTACAATTTTATATAATTTGCAATGTACTTTTTTGACTTGCATACATATTTAGTTTATTCCGGTTTAATTGAAAAAATGTTTATTTCATGATATCCGTATTGACTTGCCTAATTTTAAAGGCTAGAATTTTTTATCGTAAAAAGTGAATTCATGACATTATTTTAAAATACAATTCGCGTTAGCAGATGCATTTTGACATTGATATCAGCGAAAAGCTAAGAGCATTACTGCAACTACAAGGTCCTCAAAATGAGCTCGTTTCCTAAATCCCAGCGATCAGACTCTATCCACATCCAACTCATGAACAAGCATGAAGTGTAATACATGTCTGTAGCCTGTACCCCTTTTTACCCACTTTCTTTTCCTTTTCCATAACCAACACAGGTTTCGACTGATTTTGACTTTCTTTATGTGACCATTTTCGTTTTTGCTTTCCAAAGCACACTACACTCCATTTTTTCGTGGATAAATCTTATAGGGGTATTGTGACACAGAACGAAAATTTACAGCTCTGTTTTCACTTGATTGCTGCCAATCCGATTTTACATCAAGTCCATAGATTTGGGTTTAGACTTGACTTCACCGAACCTCATCTTTTATTTTTAAACTTTAATCTGACCAGTTTTTAAACTTTAACTTGAAACATTTCACAATGCGTGTTTGCTGCGAGATGAATATTAAAGAAGGAACACAGCGAATGAAAAAACGCACCGTATTGCGTACACATAACGAATTCATATCATTATTTCTTAAATCATCGTATGATGACAAAACATGATTTCACCCAAGGCTAAAAATGCTATAAAAAAAGAAAACTCTGTATTTGTCCTAAGAACAGTATTTCCCAAAATTTTGCAATAAAAATATAAATTCACTACTTTCTTTACATCTACGATACACGTGAAATGTGATGCCAAGTACACACGTGTGTATATTGATAATTTTGGAAAAGCTGAACGCATCGATCGTAAAGCTAACATGAAAAAATGGCATGTTTTCAGTACAGCGATACATCACTAGAACTGCCACTCAATATCGTCTAGACGATTATAGTTGTTTGTTTTTGGATACTGTGTTTTTCCAAGATTACATTTCGTTCATGCCGTTAGCTTTTGACATAAAGAAAAAAGGGAAAGCATACGAATATAAAAATAACTTCTTTCAGAATTCTTAGTCACACAGAACCTTTCAAATGAATTTTTAATGAAAAAATCGACAGTTGTTTATTTTGCCTGACGTTAGTAAAAATCCGATACACCTACATGACTACATATACGTTCAACTTTAAAGCTGAAATGAAAACTCAAGACGGCGTGCTTTGGGCGGTGAACTAATATGCGAATGTTGCTACTTGCAGTGAAATGATAGGAGCAAGTAAAACCGTACCTGGAATTTTGAGACAATTTCCACGCAAAAATATTCTGGAAAAAGTCATTAATGGTAAAAACTATTTGGAGTATGTTTCAGATTTATCTTTATCAGAGTTTCATGTTTTCACATATCGTACGCATAACTTCATGTTAATATCACAAAAATATAAGTTTGTATGCATATACAAAGCTTTGTATCATACAATAATTTGAAAAATAAAAACATTTACGTTTGCAGTTTGATTAGAACTGCTTTTTTATTCGCAGATACATACGTTTTGGTAAACCGGCTGCTTAATTGAACGAAAAACATTCCTACTTGAAAACCCTTGGATCCAAATAATATGCGGTCGTGGTATGCGCGCGAAATTATTTGATTGTTTTTTCATTGAGCATTATAAAGCAATAATACTAATTTTAGTATGGAAGTATATTTGAAAACTTCTAACGGACTTAGCATGGGACGTGCAATAACTATGGAAAAAAGTGGTAATTGTCATTTACAAAGAAATCAAAAGTGTAGCAGAGTAGCTGATCATTTGATAAAAGTAATTTTGTTTGTAGATCAGTGTGTTTTAATTTTAAACTATAGCATTGGAGGATATACATACAGTAAGTTTGCCTGTATTTTTTAAATTACAGCAATGCTTTCATGCAATAAAATTAGTGATTGAACCGTTTACATTGGAAAACAAGTTTTCATTTGTTCTCAATATGCTACCACGACAGAAAGTTGACTGAAAAATAAAATCGAGCTCGAATAGTTTTCCATTTGATTTTTTTCGTTGTTAAATATAAGTTTGTTTTTGTCAAACGGTTACCGTTTTGTTAGAAATAAGACAGTATCAACCATCATTTAAAACGTGAAAGGATTGCGAAAATCAACAATACATTCTACATCGGCATTTCAATCTACTATTTGAATAATCCTGTCTTTGACTTCAGAAAAAGAAATGCAATCAAAACAGCATCATTTATACTTTGCAGACTTCCAAAAATAGTGGCATCAAATTTACCAAAGTTTCAGCTCGTGTGCACTCAATTATCATTATAACAGCCAATTTATCCTAGGATATAAAACAACTTCGCAGTTATCTAATTCTACTTCATTTTGATAGATTGTAGCGAAATTCAGTCACTGTTGCTAATTTATTTCCGCACAAGAGAACTTTGACAAGGAGTGGAATGTGAGAAGATGCATCATTTGTTGATTTGAGAAAGTCATTATATTTTCTTTGTATGCCTCAGTTGGTTGGTTATTAATGTAGCCCCCAAGTGTAGCCCAAGTACTCAAGTATCTGCAGCTTTCTCTGAGTTTCATTACTAATCGCTCAATATTTGAATCTAGAAATTCTGAAATTACTTTCCGTGAAAAACTGCCTCGATGCATTTCTGCTTTTGATTAATCTGCAGTGTTTCACAATATTTATAGACCATACTTGTTGTCGGAAAATTATAGTATAATCAATCATAATGTAGTGATCATCAGTCAATCGACTGGAATTCTAATACTGGTATTAAGGCTTTTACAAATAACTAGAGGTGCATGGTAGGTTTCAAGATCTTGTTTGCTCGGTGTTGGATAAAGTGAGCTTTTTCATAGAACAAGTAGCAGCAAACTTACCATTATTTTCTGAAGGATCGTGAAATTGATAAAACACTGTTGAATAAGTTATATATTTGATTATAATGTATTTGTGTTTTTATATCCAATTTCCACGGTTATCTTTACGAAAAGACTAAAATAGTAACTACTTGAAGCATAACAGAAAATTATTTATTTATTGCGTTATATAAAGTTTGACGAGTACTTTATCATTTACAAGTGAGAATACGTTACATGCTGAAACCCTTTATTAATAACTCATCAAAGCACAAAAATATGGAAGTAGATACAAACTTGCTAATTTACAAATTGAGTTCGAACTGTTCTTTTAGAATTCGTTTTGAAAAAGAAATGAAAGCCCTAAATATAAGCAGTTTATGAATTTTGCAGAACGTGCTTACGCAAAAATATTGAATATCAAAAGAGTAAAAAGCTTTTAAAGAAGTATGTGCTCTACAGGATTATTGAAAATATGTAAATTCAACTGAGAAAATACATACATACCACATTCCTAATTCAAAATAGAATTCAGTTTGCTATCTTCTAAAGGTGCTACTTGATTCTTTCTGTTTCTTTCTCAGATTTTAATTTGTGATGTAAGTTATATGCAGCCAAAACATCAAAAAGGTCAAGGTTACGAGGTTTTTAGTTTGTTTATTCAGTTAGTTGAGGCTTAAAGAAAATAACATGTAATACAAGTAATTTGCATCAGTAAAATTTAGGTCATGTTCGGGTCACGTTTTTCTAGTCAAAAGACAAGCAAATTTTAAAATGTCGACAAGAATTATAAGTGGTGAAAACTTTCTCCACGTGGCCACGTGGAGTTCAAAGTACATGACTCAACTTTTTTCCTAGAAATACCTGAAAAGGCTAGCATTTTATCATCGTCTGAAACATTGTGGCAAGGGGAATTCTGTATACAGTCAAACAAAGAATGAAAGATGAAGCTCAACAAGCATTGGGTTACATACAGACGGAATGTTTTTGAGCTTCAAATTGACAATGCAACAAGGGAAACAGACGAGTGAACAAATTTGTCTAGAATTCTTGAAAACTATCAAACGTACCTATTAAACGTCAGATTTTAATGTGCACATAATTAAGGAATTCCAAGAGAAACAGTCTCCAGACACAAATTAATGTTATCACATTCTTAATGCTAGTTGACTTCTGTGAAGCTGATTTTTTTCAATATAAGTTGATAATACATTCAACACGAGTTGAATGATTACAAAACAATGTAACGTGATGAAGATTTTTCTATAAATAAAAATGTCTTTGATATAATTCTAATCCTCGTAATTTTTCCTCGATTACGAGATTTGAGTACTGAATTAGGGCATTGTATGGTTCAAAAGTGCTGAATTGACCAAAATCTAACCTTGCCTTTACTTGTAACAGTAATAGAGGCAGTAACATGACTCAATGTTTTTACATATCGGATTTTATTCTGTGCAACTAGAACTACTTTTGTGATGTAACCGTTTTACGTTTGAATCACCTAATTTTGAAGAAAAAGGTATTATATCAATCGATTGAAGAAATCCTATTATAAAAACCCTTAACTGTTTGGATGCTATTTTTCGAGCGATAGATATTAACAAGAAGTGCCAACAATTTTACACATTCGAAAGATCTTTTATCTACAAAAAATACCGTTTTTAGCTGCGTGTCTAAACAGCGAATTTCAGCTAAGGTTCCAAACACGCTCTCTAGTAGTAGCATGGAAAATAATTGAGCTTTCTGATGATTCACGAGAACGGATTTACACAATTTTTGATAGATGAGGCTGGTAACTTTTAAAAAATCCTTTGTAAACCAGCCCAAAGTTTTCATGAATCTCAAAAACGGCGTCAAGGTTTTCTCACAATGCCCCCAAATCTGACAAATGATGGATAAATAATTGATTGCAGTATGTATTCGATTATTTTAGACAGATTTATATGATATTTTAAGCAATGATTTTATGATTAGCATAAATGCATATGTTATGTTTACGACATGAGTGTATTTCTCCGTCATGATATGAACATGAACTAGTGCTTGTAATAGAACTCAATTCAATTCAAACATAAATATCATTTCCTTTTCTTTATTTTCAAATAGACTAATATCTTCTATGACAGTATGGCTGATATGTAGAAGTGACAAATGGGGAATTAAGGACAGTTATTCCTCAGAATATTATAAAACCTGGTACTACATAATTTTTAAATTACGTATACTAAAATCTAATACATAAATATGTATATGATATGGTAATAAAAGAAGTTAAGTATATATAGGGGAATCCGATATAATTTTGATTGCGTGCGAATCTATTAGTTTTAAACCATCATATTTAGAGTCCAAATAGTAGTGTTGTTGGGTACATGAATTCTAACATGCAATGATTCTGAATGAATGCGCAAATGTACAAGTGACGCATTGTATACAATTCTGAA
>JAQFXM010004859.1:0-16186 GCA_034693345.1 Entomobrya multifasciata
AAAAGATGACGAACGGATGGACGATCCCCTTTTACTCGGTTATGACGAAAATATAAAGTGCCTTTGGCACTTAATAAAAATGCTTTTAAGAAGCTAAAACTTTGAGTCGAGTGTATAATATGTACCATACATGTACTTATACCAAGTGGAAAGAATGCCATTTAGCATTTACTCTCCACTACACACATACCTCCACCGCCAACAGCGTCATGTTGTTAGGTAGCCTCATTCACGAATGGACAACAAAATTCAATCAGACAACAATTAAAACAGTCAATTTCTCCCTACTGACTGAAAAAGAAGATTTACATTGTGCCAAAGTTGTAAATCAACCAGCAACAAACGATCGAGCACCCAACTCTCCAACAGAGAGCTCATCAATAAAGCAGGTCTTTGTAATATTTTTTTGCATCTATTCACTAAACTTTAAAAAGCACAATGTTGCAAGCTGTTGCTAAAACCAATGAAATATCCTCACACACTTGACTCATCATACACTCACCTATTCGAAGTCTCTTTATATCTGAATTATACATCAAAAGAAGGGTGCACAAGCACAATTCACACTAGTCATAATTTACGGTTTTTCTTATTATTTTCCTAAACAATTCACTTGACACTTTACATGGTAATTTGATCAATTCCTTTCTCCAATTTCATTTGATTTGTTCAAATTGGATCTGAATGAATGAACCCTTATCTTAATTGCATGTCCAATAGTTGGTATCAATAGTTCACATTGCCAACATTAGAACTACTGCTAAAAAGACAACCGCACAATGCGATATAGCAGTTTGTATACAGCTTATTATGTTTGCAGCGCAAGGTGAAAACAGGCGGTCAGTCAACCATTAAAAGTTATACAGTCAAATAATACGCAACATTTCTTCTAATGATAAGGGTAAGAGGACGGAGGAGGAGACTGTCTGTGTCTGTGGACATGAGTTAGTGAGTACTTTTTGTTCATACCCACTAACTACCTACATAGCACAAATACCTTGTATCATGTATTGTCTCGCCACAATTTTTCCTCTTTGTTTTGGCACCTGTCAGTGCTTAATTTAAGATTCTCAACTATCAATTAGTTTTTTACTATGCATTGTTTGAAACATTCGAATAGTCCTTAATTAGGATATCAATGCCCTTCTCCCTATTATTTTGCAATGTAGACAGTAAAATTGAAAACGTCCCAGTGTACCCATGACTGATCACAAAAACTTTTTCTGCAATGAATAAATTTTGTATTCAAGTATAGTACCCTTAACCACTTCACGTACATTTATATTTAATTCGTTTTTGTGGTTAATGGGCTTAAAATAAAAAAAGTATGTACGATGTACGTACACTCTCGCAAAATATATTTTACTTACATTGCCATTCATCAATCAAATCAATTTTTAAAAAATTGGCGTTAACATACCAATACATGAACTTATAAAAATGTAAATGCTACATATAATCACTTTTACCTGCTACGTTAACGGCGCAATGAGAATGTAAGTGAAAAGTCAACCAAAACTTGGCAAAAAATTTAGCTACATAACATGATGAGTATATACTGTGAGTAGACTATAACTTGTTATAATTAGTAAATATAATTTTATTGTATATTATGTTAAACTAACAATATTAAAATAGTAATATATTTTTTATTAGAATAAGTCTGGTTTAAAGTGGCTATTTAACTACAAAACCAGACAAGAATTTCATTCCCTGAGGAGCTTTAGATATTAAAAGTTAGGCCAAGCATACTAAAGGGAAACTTTTTTTCTCTAGACGATATTTTAATAATTTTATAAGTATTCACCCAACGTGTGCGTGCCCTTAAACAAGATTTTATTTGAAAACAAGGTATTTAATGTAACTACAAGTTAAGTGGTTGCTATTTTTGTGTAGAAATTAAACATGATTTTGTAATGTTAACAAACAAAGGGGAAGGTAAGTTCCAAAATAATGTTAAGCAATAGAGTGCACAGTGAAATAACTGCAGTTCATTTGTTAGCAATGTATGAAAGCTTTAAAAAAAGGGGCGAGTTGGTGATCTGGGAGTTCACTCTGATTTTACAACAATATAATAGTACAATATAATGACTACGAGAGTGGTTTTGCACTTGAACCAAAATAGGAAACGTAGCTAACGAAAGGAATTCATCATTATTGGATTGCCTTGCAAGATAGATAATGATGGTATAGGTATAAGGAATGGTTTATATCATCGTAAAGAAAAAAATGCAAGTGTTCTGATGTAGTATATTGTGAGGGATCAGCTATATGTGAGTATATGCAACACATACAACGTGTATACATGAAACAGCGGTATAATGATATGTACCGTAGAGTAGCACTTACCCAACCACACATTTAAATTGCGTCGGCTTCGGCTATTTTATGTGCAGAAAAATTGGAGTGTAGATGATGATAAAGGGCAGGATCAAGTTTTGAAAGGGAAAACTGTTTCAAATTATAATGGTCGCGGCATTTTTTATTACAATAGAATTCCGTATACGGATTGCTTGCAAAATATTTTGGGATTTTTTTATCTTTTATATTTTTCCTCTCGCCCGCATATTTTTGTCTGGTATTAAGTGCAAAAATCTCTCTAGATATACTTTACACATTGTTGGATGAGTAAAATCCTTCTTGAAGATCCAAAAATTTACGTTTATCGCATCATTATACATGCAGATACCTAAGAAGACCATATAAATCATAAAAATGAAAAGAAAGTCAATCACTTTGGGTATCAAGAATGTTGTATGGAACGATAGGAAAACATGTAATAGTCGCTCAGTCTGTTGCAATTCTTTTTACAAGTCACGTACTCAACGACTATTAGAAGCAATTTATTGTAACCGACCAATGTATGTATACAATTGAAAGTTGCAGTCATAATATTGAGAATCACAAGCACAGAAGAAGGTGATTCGGTAGCTTTAAATTTTTAATGAATGTTCTAAATAAGATAATATTTCAATTGTATGAATCTAAATAATTTTAGCATCAATCTATACGTGACTGGAAAAATTTCCAAAATATACGTTATAGTTTGTGTAATTGTTCTTATTACGAATATTATTTATAACTGTCCAAATCTAAAAATTGAACAGATATTTTGATGCTCGTGTGAGTTTGAAAATTTAGGTTTTTTAGTAAAAATAGGTATTGCAGTTAACTTCCGGTTTAACCGTTACTCTTGTTATCCTACGCTCGGTGCAGATACGAAATCATGATGTCTCTGTCTAATTCTAGGAGCGATACACATCCCACCCAACTTTTATCAGTTTGATCTTTTATCATCAACATTTTCATTAAAACATATGTACTAGATACACAATACAAATACAAATACCACTTCCTATATACAATCATTATAATTCTCAAAAAAAACTTAACCGCACCGGTAAAAAAAAGTTTGGCATAAAAATCTGTAGTCTAAAATAGCTCGCATAAAAAACCCGTGCACGAGCTTGTACAACAATATTTTCTAAATTATGAAATTGGTTATGCATTATTATACGAATTATACAATTTTTACAAGTTATTTAAATTTTCTGTTCCGATGAGTCTTGAATAAACATTTTTTCATTGAAAATTATTTTTCTACTGTAAATAATTACCTCGATTAAAATTGCAACCGGAAGATATGCGTATTTTACACACATAATTAACATTGAAAATCGGTTTAGATGTAGTCTATATGTATCAGTTGTATACAATGTTGTTCATCATCATAATTTTTCTTATGGACCTAAATATTAATCTCTAGGAAATATTGCATGGATGTGAATACAACTTGAATATGCTTGGTAAAAGGTTGAAGATACCAACAAAAAAGCTGACACTACCACAAAACTGCATTCGCTTTACAATCATTTCGCGAGGTGAGCCAAATTGTTTTACATACACACATCCTCTTGTTGTGGTTTTACACGTGTGGTCAGATTTGCACCAGAAGTAATGATACGATATTATTTACTTTTCTGTGGTATTTAAATGGTCTTGTCTTCTCTTTAAAATGTATGAATGAAGTAAAAGAGAAGAGATAACGTGGCTCAATCATTTACATGTGAAAATGCTACTTGATAAGCAGGATGGGGTTTCTTAATTCAAGGAGCAACATTGTCATATGAATTATCACTTTTGAATTGATCGGTAAAGATTTTGAGTTTAATTTCTTTGTATACTGTATCTTAAGTTAAAGTGTCGTAATTTGAGACAGATACAAAAATGGCTGCTTTGAGAGGTGTCCGAGTTTAAGTACCTGTATGTAAATGTTTGCACACCAGTATATCATACAGTTAGGTTGATTTGACATAACATGAAATCAGAGATGATCCGCTCGTTTTGTAACAAGTTTTTTGATCGGCTATGTTTAAATGTTCAATGACACGGCAAGTTGTCAACTAAAATTTTATGCTTTGTGTTCAACCAAGAATATGTACAGCAACAAAGCTATGAAATGCATGAAATACATCTTTTAAATAGATTTTTTAACCGATTCAATTTTTTTCAATCTTTTTTATGTACCACCGCAAAAATCTTGTACAAACACTTATTCAAGTTTATATTTGGGATTTTGCATAATGTAACGTTATAAATATTACAAATTCAAACAAGTCTAATATTGCCTGGCAGTCGGATCTTAGTATGTTATGTCATTTCTAGTACTAAAGTTTTTAGTTATAGAGTTGAATTTTAGGTGGTGGACTAGTTTGGCCAAGCAAGGGAGTCCGAAAATATATTGCATAAATATTTTTTAAATGCATATCGCAGTTTAACAGGTTGTAGTGCAAGTATTTCGATACCAATATTTTGAACCAATCGATAGATCAAAATCTATTCAGTTCAGTGCCTTTTTTCTCTGCAAAAAATGCATGCAACGCAACGCAGCTTTTTACATGCGTACACTTTTCAACTGCATTTTTTGTTGTTAGTGCTTGTAAAACGTTTTCTTTTTTTCTGTCAAACCAATTATTTTTCTTTTCTAATTCAATCTAAGTTTGTTTGAATGTTGTGTGTTGTTTCATTTAATCTAATCTGTATGCACATGCACACACACCTCAATTGCTTTATTTGCCGCAAAATCCGCAATGACAGAATTCATGCACCCTAAAAAATGCAAAAACTAGCCGCTCGCGCTCTCTGAATATCGATGAAATTTTGAATGAGCTGATAGCTGCTGATATATAGGCTATTATTTGTTATGCTATAACAATCCTGTGCCGGGGTTGTCATTCTCGACAGGAGCAAATAATGCAATAAGATGGAGAATGAGATAATTTCATTACTGAAGCTCAAAGTTATCATCATAGTATTCTACTTTTTACTATCCCTTCTACTGAATTTTTACAATCATTATTACAACTGTTCGCAACAGCACAGTTTTTGCGGGTGGGTTCTATCGAAATTCATGTAAACACAGTCACTATTTCATTTTTTAAACGAATGTTATATACGTGTGTGCTAATGATGCAGTTCATGTAAAAAGTTTGTTTTTATCTGATTCAAAAATGCAACAGAGGTGTGGTGCATATTTCTAAAAAAAAAGAATATATATGTATGTAGTATAACATCAAAAAGTATGTAATTCAATATATAATGTGCTACATGATGCATGATATTTGTTACACCTGTATTACGTATAAAATTCATCTGATACCTACCTATTCATATATTATATGCTTGTCTGAATTTTATAATGCATGTTGGTAGGTAAATATTTATAATGAATAAAACTAAAGAAACGAATGGCTAACAATTGCAATATCTAGGTTATCTAGAGAGCATCATTTGTAATACAAGCGTTAATGGTACTCATCATCATCAACATCATCATGATGATCATCATCAAGAATTTTTCACTTTTACCGTTTTTCACAAACTTTATTGCAAGCAAAAAGCTGCCAATGTAAGGTGTAAATATAGGTATTTCTGACTATTTTAATGTTATATGTGTATGTTATTCAAGATAGATATAGGCATACATAAAATATACGAACGGACGGTCAATCATAAGATAATTTTTTTATAATGGGGCTTGTGCTACGTAACTTAATTTAATCATCAAATCTGAAGTGAAATAAAACAATAAAGATACAAATATGTTTTTGCCAAGAAATAAACTAATATCAAATGGCCCCACAAGAAGCAAACGTATCACAAGCGTACATTGTATTGTAAACAGTAACAATACAGCCACCCAAAAAAATGGAATGCATTGAATTGTAATGCCCAAGGTTGGGATTAATTTTCATGCTATAAACTTTAAAGTTATGTTATGTTTATGGTCTTAATTGTTAGTGTTGTTCTGTATACGCTATAAACAGCATACTGTTACGTTTTACACATCTATATTTTTAAAGTTATTACCTTCAAATTAATTAATTTTACTGTGCTGCATGTGTAATTTAAAAATAAAAAGGCGTGTTTAAAAAGACATAAAGTTAGTGCAAGTGACTACGAAAGTGAAAATACTACAATAAGACGATTATACTTTGAGAGATGTGCAATAATAAAAAGTAGAAACGTGATGAAGTGTGTTGATATAAAAAACAAAAGAATCGTATTTTATATTACTTGTATACAAATATACAAATTCACTGTACTGAAAAGTTTATATTATTGAAGAATGCTTGTATTCATCTTGGATTATGATTACTTTTAAAAAAATATACATGAGTTCTCTAAGCTAACTTTGTAATACAAAGATGACGAATTTGGTATGCAAAACTGTTTTTGACCAGCACGAAGATCGGTGCGAAATGCAAATTTCATGCTGTTCAATTGTTCTTGCTTGGCTCACGTATTCGTCAGCAACAGTGCAGTGTTAGAGTTCATAGTCGGGATTTTTGGCCAAAAACTAAACAATTGTGCATTTTTTCAAATTTTACATACTCATTCCAGCAACACAAAAACCTGAATATGTACAATGTAAAAAATTCCACAATTATCTAGGTATAATCATACATCATACCTCTCTGGTGTGCTGTGGTATGTTACAAGTTTTACTACTACATTGAAACATTAATTTATCATTAAATAAAACCGGATGCTGATCAGTGTTGTTGATGATGACTAGGTTTGTTTGCGCTATTAAGTAGCACTCTTATAAGGCTTTATATGTTCCAAATATCATTATTGTAGTGCAATGCAAACGAATAACGTGTTGCATTGCGGAATTCCACAAGAGCATTTTTACATAGATAGCTATGTGTGTAATAATAATGACAAGAGAATTGCTCTTGCCAAAGCAGTTTCAAATCCGCTTGTTTTCAAATTTCAAATAAGATTTTTTTCCTCTGCATTTTATGTTGAAAAGGAAGAGCGGAAGTAATCAACATGTTGATGGAATACCTGCTAGTTACTCCACACAGAGTAATTTTTGTTGATATTATCTGCTGAATATGAGGGAGTGCATGATACAAACGAAACTGTTAAAATATGTACATATTGTAACTTATTTATGCATTCCTAAGTCAATCGTCGTATCACAGTCAGGTTAATAATTTACAGGTGCATGCAAATGTCAAAATTAGTTGTGAAAATCTAAACAATTTTGTTTCAGCTTCCATTTTATAAAAAATGTCAACGAATCATCATCACCAAAATCAGAGATCATGTTTAAATAATTCTTTGGTCTCTATGATTTTGTAAGCTTGTGTGTATGATATGCATGTTTAAATGTGCTACAATTTGGCAGGAAATGTTAGAGGAATTCTGAGCAAAGGTTGAAACTAACTTGATTACTGATTATAGTGAGAGATGTTCACAGCAGCAGACAACACAAACAAACATAGCTGAATTAGAGAGAGAGAGGCCAGAGAGAACTTCTAAATTGATCAACTAACGAACACATTTTTTTAAAAGGACCTCACGCAACGATTCTGACGTGCAGAAATCAAGAATCACACAAACTATCATGCATGGTTCTAGGTACAGATATATTTTGCTGCTTGTAAAACATCGCAATCGGCAGCGGCACGTTTTATGCATGCCTCTTGGTTTGAGAAAATGTAAAATTTCTGTTTTGTACAGGAATGGCGATAATTTGATTGTTTGCTATTTAATTTGAAGTTCTAATGAAAAGCTCATCTCTCCTCTTCGCTCCCACCTCGGATGAAACGCGTTGCGTTGTAAGTTGTAAGCCTTTCCCTTCACTTTGAGTCAGTCTTCTAAATATTATTGTCGTGATGATATCTTAAATGTTTGTTATACGTGCAAATGTTGATGTTTACCCTTTTGATTAACATTCGCCATCATTCTACAATGTGTTGTGACTTTAGCTCAGCACTAAAACTTACAGCATATAAAAGTATATCGTCAATCTTAACAGGTATAGTTTATATTCTGACCTGACTACTTTTCTCTTTTCCCATGTGTCCGTGTTCGCTTCACTAATCCTTCCAGTAAGCGAATCTCTTGCTGTAATAAATATTCCCTTCTACTTTCAAACACGGTATATCTTCAATCTTGTTACGCCACACCAGCGTCATGCATAACTAGCACATAATAAAGCATTGATTGTAATCAACTGCACTGATATACACTAAAAAAGAAAATGTTCAATTGCGTCTCAATTTTTTCATATTCTAGCTTCTATTCGCACTAAGATCACATTCGCTATTACTTTTCCAATCTATATTTCTATATTTTTGTAAACATTAATGTGAACTTGAATAATTTACTCATCATTATTACCTATATCAGGTAAGTGCGCCACCGAATGTAGGAAGACCATTTTATCTGTATAGAAAAACCTGCCGTAAACATATTGAATTGTCCAAATTAAAGAGTTGCAGCTTCGTGTTTGAATTCATCATCATGCTCATATTATAATGGAGCTTCCATTTCCAACATATTAAATTTTTCGCAGCGACCTCATCAATACAAAATACAATTTGCATTTATTTTCTCTCAAAAGCAACACCCAACCACATACACATATATTCTTATTCAAGTTGCTACCTGTTGTTAATTTAAAAGACTACGTGGATTTCCAGAATCATTTTACAGTACTGCATATTTATAATGTTTTGCATAATATTACCTACTTGATATATACATACCTTTCTTTGACATAAAGCTACCACAACACATAATATTATAGCATGATTTGACTTTGCTCTTACGTTTATGCTCAACAATGCCATTCAATTGCATACAAAGTGACGATAATGTTAATAAAGAAATGTTTGTGCTGACTACTCGGCTGGTTTTGTGTAGTTTTTCCTTGTTCTTCTGTGATCATCATCGATAAAGGTTAAAAAGTTTGTAGTTTGTATTACTACGAGACTACCAGTTAGTGGATGCAGGATGCATTAGCCCTCCTTTTTCCACTGCTTCAAAGCTAAACAACCTGAACAAGTGTAACCCAAAATGGTGACTGACTAGTCTGGTCATACAACTATTATCATCACCACCTTTACTACACTACTGCCAAAATACATTTATTTAAATCTCTTTTATAACAGATATACAATATTCATTGAATTTTTGTTGGGGGAACATGTGGGGTCTTTGACTTTTTAAAACGTCACAAAGGTTTATGTAATTGAGTAAATAAAACTTTGTAATTATTAGGATAGATATTTTCAAGCTATAAACAAGTGGCTACATATGTATATCGCAAAAATATACGCGGATATACATAGTTTACAATTAACAAAAGAAACTGTGCAATAAATCGGTTATGCATACGCATATTTCGTACATGACAATGTAAAAGCTAAAAACTGACGCATTGGAGTTTTCATGGATTGACATGATATTGGCATGCTTTTATTAGACAACCTTTTTTTCTAATGCAACAGTTTGTGAAAAAAGTGTGTAATAAAATAGTACTCTGTAAAAATAGTTACCACTCTGATTACTATAATATAATCAAATACTTCGGCCACTCCACTATTGGATAAATTTTCTCATGTTCACAAAAATGCTTTAGTTAGTGCACATCATACCAATATTTTCATGTAGTTCCAGTTTCAAACTGAGAATTTCATGATAATATGGTTATGATTAGGAATTAGGAATGAGGATGTGACATTTTATGGGAAAAGGAAGATGTGTTGACACAGGCGCACGCTAAACATATCCGTTTACAGCTATCATTCACAAAAAAATTAAGCTGACATGTCAATAAACGAGTAAGTCTGGTAAAGTACATTGACTGTTACAGCGTGTGACTGAATTTCCCTACAGCTTTGTTTGTATACACACCTGGGTGGGGTGTACGCCCAAATCTTTCGAAAAAGTTTGATGCATGCATTAACAGCAAAAAAAGTCAAAGACATAACAAGATTTTTTTTCTTGTATGATTCTGCAGAGATTATATAACAACAGCATCCTGTTTCCTATGTACGTATATTTATTTCTCTCATCGTTATTGCTCTTTTATGATTATATTCATATCATATCTTTTCAGCTCATCCTGGTCCGATGATGAGGATCAGGAGGATGTTGTTTATTTTGTATTATTCAATTTTGCTCCATCAAAAAGGAATAGATGAGATCACAATGAGGAAAAACATAAAAAGATAAGAGTTTTATAATAGGTGTTTTGTTTTCCATGATATACCTCGTTGCAAATAGCCCTGTGATAAAGATAAATTCTCCAGAAATGGAAATGAATGAAATAACGCTTCAATGCTGTTACAATATGCAATTCGACACGCAGAGCTTCACAATTTATTAAACAACACCAAAAGCAGTAAAAGATCTTCTGGGTGTATTTGGTGATGTGAAGCCGAAAGGGAACGAAAATGGAAGTTTTATAAAAGATGAGCAGAGCAATGTGGTGGTAATGTTTTTTCTGGAAAGTAGTGAAAGAGACAGAATGACACAGTAAAAAATGTGCGTGCCTTCTTGCCAGGTTCACCTTATCTAACCCAATTGTCTGAATATTTTATGATGTCATTTGTATAGTAGATTATGTACATACAGCTTATGCATACCTAGTTGCCTACCTGTCCTCCTACACATTTCCCAGTTGAGATTGTAGGTTTATTGTACGCTTTAAACTAACTATCAAAATTTATGCTATAAAATGTGTGTTAGAAAGAACTGGAACTTTATGGAGTGAGCTTTAAGGCAAGCCCTGCATCCTTTAACTTCTGAATTGCTAATATTCTGAATGTACTTCTTTTAATTATTTTGTCACACAAATCTTTAATTCGTCTGCTTCTCCTTCAACCAAGAAATATTTAAAGATAACAAGGTACACTACTCACTTTGGTTAGATAACAAGCAAACAAAATGTCGAGACTTTTAAAGCTAAAATAACAAAACAAAGACTCAGTAACACAAGTAAAAGAAGAGTTTGATGCGCAAAACTTGCCAGTTTTCCCGTATGTTATTTTTTATGAGGAATGCAATGATTGAAAAAAATCTGTGAGTAACAGCCATGTCTATTTATTCATTCATTTTGTATAATTATTCTATTCTATATAAATCCACTTAAGAGCAAACCTGTATGAATTGCCTGGCCCTTGTCAAGCATAAAATGCTAATAACAATTACCCTTGATTATTACCTATAACTCAAACCACACATATAAATACTCTCTCGACAATCTGTCCTCAATCCTCATTCATAATCTGGTACCTGTAAAAATGCATGCTAGATCTCGAAACATACAGAATACGGAGATCGTCTTTTATGATCATGACTTATGATGATGATGGTCTACAGAAACAGTTTGTCTTAAAGGATAACAGATTCAAAACAAGAGAAGATGGGAGATCTGAATAGGTTGATACATCAAGCTATCCTAAAAAAATCCAGTCCCAATAAAAACAAAGATAACATTTTCAACAACAATAACAACTTTGTGTACTGCGATTGTGATTAGCTTTTTTAAGCTGTTATCTTTGTTGTATTTATGCAGACTGGCTCACTTGGCCCTGAATCTACGCGACTTGTTGTAATCGACTTTAGCTATGGTTCTTACTTTGCTTCGTTTATGTAGTATTTTTTTCTATAAGTTTGCTCTGCTCAGCAAGTTAAAACATTCTTGCACATTTTTTTGCCAGATCGGTTGTTTATTTACTACACAAGCTTTGATTATGAGCGAAAGAAGCAAAATTAAAACAATTGAAACTTTTCATCCATCTGTTCATTACGTCACCCCTTAAATTTCTTGTAACTTTTAGCTCTTTTAGACGGACTCGACTGCGAGAGGGACTTCTGATGAATCATATTTAGATAATTTTTAAAATGCCCTGAGTAAAACCTGCCATTATTCTCAGAACATTAATTTTACGCTCAACTTGCCATTCACGCGATGTTGGGTAAACTGATTCAAAGAAAGTTGTATTCAAATCGTAAGTAATGTAAATATATAAATGTATGTATTTATTTATGTAGAACGCATAATCTGGAAGAATGCTTTCATAGGTGACGTTGTTTGTTTGTAGTATTCATGTGTAACAAAGATGAATTTATATTTTTTTCATTAAAATTAAGTTAAAAACTGATGAAAGTCAAGTTTTCACTTACTTTTCTTCTGGGTCCAAATGCAAAAACGATATGAATTTTTTATGCAAAATTTGCGGTTTCACATTCAAACTTTCACTGGTCAATAAATGTACCAAACATCACATATTTTTATAAATCAACTTACTAGTAAACCTTCTCATATTAGCTTTACAGCATAAAACGAATATGATTATTTTTTAATTGTTAAAATCAATGTAATTTTCACTTATCCTAGTTGACATACATACATTAAAGCGCTAAATAAACGATGAATAGAATAAGTTGCTGGCTTGCTAGAAGCGAGCGCATGTTGAACGAAACAAAGATTTGTATGCAACTATAAGTCACGAATATAAACAACAGATATGAGTACACTTGAACAGTATGTGTGAGAGAGAACTAAAAAACTGTAGGTTTTGCTGGAGCTACATTAGGTATGAAGACAACAGAAAACATGACAGTACGTTTGGAACCAAAAGCAACAACTTACCTGGCCTAACACTCAGGTACAACTGTGGGATGCCAAGCGGTTTGTCTGGCGATCATGTTGCGTTGCTGGTGCCGCTGCCAAGAAGCAGGTACTTCTGTGTTTCATAGTGCAGGTATTCTCGCATACCTATAATCTCACAAAAGTTGATGCTATGTGATGTGAGTATTTTATTATGCATTTGATGAACAACCAACATTACGCAGGCAAAGGGTTCAGGCTGAGCATCGTATATAATCATCATTATTTGTGTTTGTGTGTGTAGCGCTAACTAATACAACAATACAATCATACAATGTTGTCTGCTGCAGAGAGTTTAGAAAGATTTTACTTTTTCAACTGCTTATATAGATGAATCCTTCAACAATATAATATATATGTATGTATATACATATCTATATCTACTGATCATACTTGGTGTTTCTTTGAATATTGGAATTTGCACATCCATGATGATAATGATAAGTTAGCAATGTAATAAGGAATGATTATACTGGTTTAATACAACAATTTAACATGTTGGTTTGATATTATTCTTTGATTTAAAGATTCTTTTCTCAACCCACAGCAGCAACATCAACAAGCAGCTAGCTCAAGAATGTGATTCTCATCTCCATGTGCTTATTTGTGCGAGAGATATGCAATGCATATATACAATACAATGTTTGTTGTTTTGATTGTTTGTGTGTGAAAACGACAGGTGAATTTGGGATACACATATCTAAAATCGTGTGTGTAGTATTAAATGTTAACGCTAAATGGTGGTGCTTCAAAGCCCGCTTAACGTCTTATCGGTTTTTTTGGTTATAGCAAAAGGCCTGTCTGTTTGTATGTGAATTCGCCTTATTGTGCTTGCTTTAAGCAAAATATATTATCATTATCGTCACTATCAATTGAAAAGACACTTTTTCATTCTTCATTTACGTTCTTTCCCAGGTAAAAAATCATGTGAAAAAGGCCAACACATCTATCCCTTTTTTATGCTTGCACTGCACTGGAGATGATGGGCATAATATGAGCAGGCAAGACTGCTATTCAAGAATACTTCACTACTTTTTTATTTCGTATTTACAATTTTAAAAATATATATCATCCATGAATACCTACGTTATATCTTGTAAACAAATCAGTGAATCATGTCTGGTATATTTACTTGGAGTTTCTCTTTGTTGGGTGGGTAGTGGCTGAGAACACAATTGGGTGCGATGCGAACTAATACAAAATGTTCACTTCCACCTGTATTCTTATACCTGTCCAGAAAATAATACGTAGATAGATACTTTACAGAATATATATTTTTTACTTTTTTTACGCATTGTCGTGTATACATTTTCCTGAGAAAACTGGTCCCTGATTTGATTCTGATCACATTCCGTCTTCCAGTGCTTCATTTTTGCTGCTGATACCCTTATCCATCTATCCTACGTAAAAGCCATTAACAGACATTTTGCTGGGATGACTTTTGTCTTCTTTTGGACTCCCAACAAAGCAGGTTTATTTTTGAAAAGAAATATAACAAGGGATAGTAAAGGATGAAGGAAAAGGCGTGTTAACTTCTGGGTCTGCTGTAAGATGCGATACCCCTTACAGTTACAGCATATCCATTATTTATATAGAAAGACCAATGATGCGTAATAAAGGAATTATTTGAATAGGCCATTTTCTTTGATGCGCAACGCACTTTGTAGATACGATATAAAACACCATGAATGTCATTGTTACTGATATTACATCAGTTTAACCGTTTATGTTTATATCAGACAGTTCTCCCCTGACATAAGAATTAGTTCTGTATACCTGTTACTTGTTACAGTGTATTATGCTGTACGTATATTCCTGGCGACTGATATCCGAAATGGGTTATCCCATTATCATATCAAAGTGCAGATGCATTTTATGAATGCGTATGGAAAAAATAAATGGGTTTAAGAGGTTGGTTGGCTTTATTCTTTGCTCTTTTCTTACACTACAGGTCCTTAGGACGATCATTTTGTTTAAGGGTAATTCTGTCTCGCTCTGAGAAAGTTTGAACAGGTATTAAGAATATAGTAACGCTGTTAATAAGTACCTTGTACTAAGAGACTTACCTCAAATTTATCGAAAGTATTTTTTTGGAACTGTGGGGTAACTTGAACTATAGAAGTTATCTATAAGTCAAAGTAGAACTCCTTTTACTGGTCAAATCTAAAATGGCTTAACAGACTAAATTTCCCCTTTTCTATAAAATGCATTACCAACTGACTGAAGAAGGGATGTGGTATGATGAGAATGAAAGGTTTGCAGTCATTAGGAATTATGATACTTTTTCCTGGCTTACTCTGACTGTACTCTGTAGTTTGTAGCAGAGATGGTCCTTTTCATTGTTATTATCACTTTAGTTTTGTTATTACGGTCATTATATGCCTTCCAGGGGTAGCTTTACCAGTATCCTCTTTTGTGCTACACTGAATGACTTTGAATATAAAAAAATGATTTAAAAAATCAACTTTGCTTTCAGGGTCGCATTTACTGAAAATACGCACCTGTTCCTTTTCAATCTTTTGGATAATGCCTCTTACGATCTATTGGATAAACGTAACGGACTTGTTCAAATTTACGCGTAAAGAAAGAGAAAGGAAGTTTTCAGAAAGGGAAAAATGACAAAGAAACCATGCCCTACATACCCTGTCTGTCTGAAACCTTAACATTGACTTTAAACTAAGGAATTCAAATGTAAATGTACCTTTGAAAGGAAAAGTCTTGTATATTTTTTGTTTGAATGCGTATGGCAGGTATTGGTATCCATCCGTGAAATCGGATTGCAAGGATTTGTAAATTAACAATTTCATTTTTCAACCAAGTATAAAAATCTTGAAGTAAAAAATCTTAACTAACCATAGAATTCAAAGAAGCGATACCACGAAAAGTAATAGCTATTTGCAGACAGGCTGCTACATTCGCGCACTAATTCTATGTGCATATTTTGTATAATTTTGTATTAATTTGGATGTCCAGAGTCCGTTTGCTAATTACTAAAAATATCATTTACAGAAAAATGTTCTCTTTCAGCTAAAGCAAAATTCTTTGAATGCTTTATCCTGGTAAACTCTTGGTAAACTAGACTAGGCAATAATCCTGACAAACAATTTAAAGTTAAATTTCATTCATACCTATACGTAGGGGAAACCAAAAGAAATGGGCCGCCTAAACATTCGGATATCTCAGCCGTATGATCACGAATAAATCAGA
>JAQFXM010004860.1:0-16178 GCA_034693345.1 Entomobrya multifasciata
TTGGACGTTTCTGCCCCTGGTGCCGGTACCAAGCGAAGGTGGCAACTAAAACTTGGCAAATGGTAGTTTTTCATAGGCCCTATCATAGTATTAAAATAGTTTAAAGTTTTAATGACATGCATTTTTTGGTGGGGCTCCTTTCAAAAATAGTTGCTCATTATGTAACGAATTGTTGAATGTGAATTCAGAATTTAAAAACTCACCCAAAAAGAAAATTGCACCAACAATAATGATGTTCTTATCCATCAGTATAATAACTGTGACGAAAATCTAAAGATCTTAAATACTTGCAATATTTCATAATTTAGTCATAGTTATCTATTTTACCCTTATTATGTATTAATGTTTCTATTTAGTTGATTATTATAGCAAACATATTTGATATATTTTATTCTAAGTTACATCAAAAAACTGACCATCAACGGTTTATCACCGAGTCAAGATGGTGGAAAAAAACATCCATAATAATACGTACAAATTGTCCAATAAAGATATACCATAAAAGCGAGATCTGTGCAATTCTGGTAAAATCATAAAAAATAAGCAATCTTTGGAATGGAGCAGAACACAATAAAACTACACTTTTATGGTTACTTTAACAGTATTCCATTTTTATGAATATAAATATTATACACATACATTAAATATGTACATGTGGAACAGCCCACAATGTATATATTTTCTTCTTACTCACCTCATTACCAGTCTAACAAGGTTCACTTGTCAGTACAAAGTTTTCAGATGTTTTTACTTTCCCACTTCTTGGTATCATTTTCCAAAACTACTTATATGGCTTTTTCACCACAGAAACAACGCAGAACTCAAGTCTCTGTAATCGTATCGGTCTGTCTTTTGGGTTATGTGATAATATTACACAAGACAATTTCACAGTTATGTCTAACTGCCTATTACGTTAGACCTTTCGAATTACTTGAACGACACTTTGGAGAAATGAAATGATCATTCTCACTCACCATCATCTTCTCCATGTTGCTTTTTCGCTTTGTCATGAATATGTACGGGCATTATAGGAAAAAAACATGTCCATTTTACGGTTTGATAAGGACACCTCCGTCAATACGTTAAGGTTCCATGGGACTACTTTACACACTATCATCATCGTTGTCGTCGTCATCATCATCACGATCCCTTTCTACTCGGCAGAGTCGGCATACAGATGTCCATAAATATGCAAGTCGAATTGTTCCAATACTGAATATCCTTTGATGATGATGATAGGGCTGCGGATAATACTATTGCTGATTATGATTACAAAGATTATGGGGAATTTGGAAGCTTGTGTACTTTCATTGCACCTTTACCATAATCATAGTTATATAATAATATGTGATGCAAGTACTTATACAAATATGCAATGGCATATAATAAAGTATGATAACTGTACCTAATGAATCTTCTTTATCGTGAGAGAGTAATAAAGAGGATAAAAGATAAATGTTCTAATGCTACAAATGTCTGACCATTCTATCCATCATCTAATCCTGATCCACCAACCATCTACCACTGTCGACCTTCTCGTCATCCATTTTTGATCTATTACAAAGGATATTTCATTCATTGCATGTTGATTACGATATCGCTTGGAGTTTAGATATCACGTTGGTTTGCACACGCACATACTCGACATTTAGGTCCATTTTTCTCTCAAATCTCCCTTATTATTTTTTCCCCATACAAAGTGTATCTTTCCTTTCATCTTTCCATATGATAGCAGACAGAAAGCTAGTATGAATATAATACAAGCGTGTCAGTGTCATCATGTCATACTTGCTAACTACGCTTCTGGGAATCACATGAGTAGTGACTAAGTGTGCAACGGAGAGCTCTTGGCAAAAGAGTAGGAAATCATGAAGGATAATCAGCGTCGTCGTCGACGTTTTCATGTGACAAGCTTATAAGGCTGGATTTTAGACTGGTGGTGGTAGCGTGGCATTGACAAAATCTCCCTTTTCTCTAAAATACTTTCGTTTTTCATCTTTTTCGTCTCCTTTTTCCGAAAAGCTTTTAAGTGGCCTTTATTCTTCTACTACGCCTACGGACGAATGACTACGCCAACACTATCAGACTTCCTTTTCATCCGTTTCACTTTTCAAGGCCCTCATGGCTTTCCTTTTAAAATATTAAGAAGCGTGTGTTTTTTCATGTAACTCCAACGTAAACGCATATTCACTGTTTCAATTGTTTTATACATACCTTACATAAGTACATATACATCTATTTATATAAGTGGATTTTTAATAGTAAAATGTATGATGTGAAATGAAGAGCTGTCGGATCATTTCACCAAAACAGTATACTCTAAAATTTAAGCATTTTACTGGCAAGTTAGACACATGAATTTGTTTTTACTTTTTCCATTTTCTCTTCTTATTAAAGTGCATCAAAACCAGGGATCATATATATCTCATTGCTGATACGTTCATAGCATGCAGTACCATTAAACTTCTTTTAAATTTCCATCAAAGTCCCTATGCAAATTACAGTGAAATGTTTAATTTTGAAGCAGACATCATCAAATTCCTATTCCCTTAGAACCGTGTAGAGAGATCAATTTATGTCTGTTTTTGTCGTTCACGTTCCTCTGACATTTGTCGGAATGACTTTATATAAGATTTTTGGATGCCAATGCATTAGGGAAAAACACTGCATTTTATTTAAGTAATTGCAATTCATCCGAAAAAAAACAAGCGAAACAAAGCTAAAAATATGCACATTTTTTCTTCCAATATGTTTACAAAAAGGCTTTCCCTGAAAAAGAAATCTTTTACTTTCCGTTCCACTTCTTGCTACTTATAAATCTTGAATGTTTTAGCTTTTTTAAGAAAAAAGAAACATATTTATATAATTATTGTAATGCACGTACGTTCATATAGGCATAAGTATATTTTATCATTTGCTTGCTTGTAACCATAAAAACATTGGAGAACGTAAGTTGTTGGTTAACTTTCCACTGAATCTTTAGAAGAAAGTAGTGGTTTCTTTTGCACGCTCTTGTCTTTCTATTGGTTTTATATGATATAACAACTTTCCCTATGAACTTTACTCCAAACTTTTCCCACTTACTTTTGAACTTGTTTTTTTTTTGCTGCCGTCCTTCCTGACACAGGAAGGCAAGGGAACTTCCATATGTTAATTAGATTTTGACTTACCGTGGCAGCTGATATATGTTAGGGCAACTAATAATACCCGTAGTTTGGATGCGGGGATATGGCGGTAGAAAGTAGTACACAAAATGACATATTTACAAGCCATATTCTCGCTCTCCTTCTATTTATATCTTCATCTATATCGGCTTTCTTAATTTTTTATCCAAACAATTAATTAGTGAGAATGACAATGTCACACGGCGATGGTTTAAATCAAAGAAAGTTTTTAGTCGTGGGCAAAACTACTTTATGTTAGATAGTTTGTATTTGAAACCTTAAAGAGGTTTCATTCATGCGTAACTATAATCGTTAATTGAGAAACTAGTCAATTCTGCACACTAAAAGTTATTTTTGCAACATCGCTTTTGACCCCCTGGAGCTGAAGGACTAACTAAATTCAAGTGAAAACTAATTTATGCAACATTGCAAAGGCGACCTCCGTTCTCGGCCTGTTTTAAAGACAAATTATTTACCATATTACTTGCGTCAAATGGGAATTTTACGCTGTGATATAATCTATTAATGATTCAAAATACACAGTAGATAAATTTTGATCAATTTTGTATGGCGTGTGTCATGTATCTTAAAGCAAGCGTGAAAGCGTTTTACGTAATAGGAGCACAATCAGCACTTTCAACTTTTGTTCATTTGAAATTTATAAAATGTCTTCGTTTAGTCTTGTAAAAGTCAAAAATTATGATGAATTATCCTGTCGTTGAAAATGTGAAAAGTATTTTTGTAACATTTTGGAATGATAAATTGAGCATTTTTCATCCTTGCTAGAAATGAAGTAAATTTAAATTAAAGATCATAAATAGTCTGTAATCATGGCTGATTATATTTTTATCCCTTTCATTTTGATGGTTTCCAGAAAAAGGATTGAGTTGCAAAAAAAAGTTCAACATTTTCTTGGTATTTGGGAAAGTTGAGAAATTGTACAGCAACGCAAAAAAACAACCTAATAATTGATTTGACTTCCCATTTTTCCTTTCAAAGAAATAATTTGTTAAAATGTAAATTTATGCAACTTAATGAATGAATTTCCTGCTGAAATTGAGTTACATTTATGTTAATTTTTTAAATGTGAACATTCTTGAAAGTAGTAGTATCTTATTTACTAGCTTTGGCAGGTGTTGAGTCTAATCTTTCCTTTCAATCACAAATTTAAACTTCATCTCAGTGATTGAATTTTTTTGACACATTTAAAGCAATAATACATATGACAGGATGACTGTCAGATTCCATCAAATAGAACCATATCTCATTTTTCCTGCATATATTTCCTCTTCATTATCACATCCGCTGTCACTTAATCGACTTGAAAAGTCAGAGCAAAATAGAGTGTAGTAATATTTTATTCATGTTGGTCTGAAAATATGGTGAGCTCAGAAAAAAAAGTGAAAATACTTTGGGAATAAATTTGCTACAAGAGTGCCATTTGCTAGCTATATAGTATATATATATATGTAATATGTATAATGTACATATGCATATTCTATTACAACATCTTACAATCTATCCATCTGTGGAAGTAGCAAAAAAAATAGTGAGTTAAAAAAAGAAGTGCAAAAAAAAGAGAAAAAAGAAGTGCAAAAAAAAGAGAAAAAAGAGAGCTAGAGGGAAAGTTTAACAGCTCATTTTCTTCACTCAGACAGGGTAGTTCCTTTTTTGGAAGTATTCCGTATCCTGCGTGTAGAAAGTTGACAGTTGTTCATTCATTATGATGAGATTAGGTTAAGGATTAAGCGCATTAGAAGCGGAACTGAAGCAAAAACTGGAAGCATTTAACCCATTCTTTTTTATATTCTCGATTTTCCTTAGTTTCACATTCAACTTATGTGTATGAGTGTAGTAGCAATGTACTAAACCGAAACTATGCAGAAAAACACACAATACATCTACTACGCCGTTTCCTAGCTAGTTCTATCACATTGCTTACACCTAGTTAGTAAGCATCCGTCTAAAAGTAATACAAAACATGAATACAGAAGTTAAAAAAAGTGGTGTGCACGATAATGTCATCCACTTTTGTCTTTTAAATAGCGCTTCTCCCTACTTTCTACACGGCCTTATCTATTGCCTTCCCAAAAGTTTTGTTTCAAAGTAGCACGTGTAGCCTCCTAGTTACATAGCTTTGTAACATCTTTTCTACTCAAACGTTACACTTGTTCGCAACAAAAAGTTACAAAAAAGTGACAGAAGGACGTTGATGAGAATGAGTACAACCCTAAAGATAGATAATGATGCTTAATCATGTATATATACCTGTAGAGTAATATAGAATTTAGCTAATGGTCCTCTTATGTCATAGTCTTACGTTTCCCATTTTCGTCGACGTAGTCGACATATCTTCTATGGCATTCAATTTGTATTCTTACGCAAAAATAGAATAAAAGGAGAAAGAAGTTTCAACAAATCCAACAGGCTGCGAGTCAATAGTTGCGAGATAGAAAGAAAAAAGGAGAGAGACAAGAAGGTTTTTATAATAATACACTATGCTAGTTTGAATACAGATAAATTAATAGATTCTCAACGAGTTTACTGACTGGCAAAGTGAAACAGAGACTTCAGAGAGTGAAACAGGAATTAATTGAGTTTCATGTTGCAACCATGCAAAGATCATCATGCTGTATAGTGACAGGATGAAGGGGCAAGGTGAAAGTACATTATTGGTGAAGAAGATAAAGGAATCGAGAAGTTGTGTAAAGCAGTCGTGGCAAGAATATATATAGAGTAAACGTATTATGTATACATTTTTATGTACATACGATAATAATGACAACCAACTTGATCCACTCCACTGTCATCATTTCCCTGAATGATCATTTTGTGTTCAGCAGCAATCATAAATGTGAAGCGAAAGTATTAAAACAGCACAGATTGTAGGATGGAGGACTAAAGGGGAAAAACGAAAAAACGGAGTGAAAGAGGAAGAAATGACAATGACGTTCTTGGAATTCCTTTTTAGAATGCTGATACTGGAAGAGGGCATTTCTGATGCTTTTCTGTCTTTTTGTTCTGTGATCACTTAGTATACATTTTTCCTTCTGTATTATTTTTCATCAGTGTGTCATAAGTGTCTTATGCTTACATTACACACAACTGATATAAAAATGTCCTTTTTGTCCATTGTTTTCATCGTTTTTTTTGTAGCTGATGTTCCTTATTTCCCCTGCTGATTGCTAGTTTTATTTTTGAAAAAAGAAACTGAAAATGAACGAGTTAAAGAGAAAGAACGAGATTGAATGATTTTTGCTTGAATAAACAGTTAGTCGATGACGAGTTTTAGAAGAAATGCTAAATAAAAGCTAAAGTGAATGCGACTACGTAATCTTTAGCCCTTTACTGTGTAACATGTGCAATATAACTTTACTCAAACATATATTTCCAAGCGAGCATTTTGTAACTTCCAATCATACCTATAAAATACGCATATTGCGCCTGATGTTCTCTCTACTCTCTGATCTGATGAAAATGAGATTGAATTGGTTTTTATGAACTTATTTTTTTGTACATCTGTATGTCTCTCTTGTCTCTTTTCTCTTTCATTTTGATATTTATTTATCCGCCTGCTTTTTGGTATATTATCTTGACTGTATTGACAGACATTGGAAGCCTGAAGGCGACAAAGGTCCGACAAAGTCAACTTGGTACTTGCCTTGCTTTCCCCATTCTTTCTCAATTTTCCCAAATTGAGGTAGAAGAAATATTGGGAATAGTGTCTTCATAGACTATTGAGAATATTATCTAAAAGAGTAATAGGATGACGAGCAAGAGAAAATAGTAAAGTACACAAAAAAATTGACCTTCGTATATCATCCTGTCATCATCGTGATCATCACGCATTGTCATTTTATTGTTATTGTCAAGTGAAGAGAAATGAGCTAGATGATAAGACACATCAGAAAGACTAGAACATCTGGACTTACACACTACCATGTATGTATGTTGTATAAATATGTACTAGAAATAGTAGGTCCTACACTTTCTCCAAGTAAGAAACAAGCCAATCTATAGAATGCTTGTCAGCCAAACAATAAATTGTATAGTCCACATACTAAATCTACAGTCCAATCTTTTTCCAATTGTTATCACTCTAGTGTTAGTGTCATGGTAAAGGTGTTGTTTACCTGTGTACATAGTTATTTCCAAGATTATAAAGACAAAAGAGACTTACTTTGCAGTAGTCAGCATTTTTTTGATAAAGGAATGGAATGAGGTAAACAGAAGCAATGAACTGTAAATGAAGGACATTATTGTCATTTCACTTAAACAGAACGATCATAAAAAGAAGAAAGGATAGAAGCACAAAAAGAGGATAACTCGTGCAAATCTTCAGTTTCGTAATTTCATATACATATATGTAAACATACTTACATGAACATGTGTAAAATGAATAGCTTACCTTAATCTATAAATTGAATGCTATACTTTACGTAAGTACATTATAGTATGAGAACTTTACATGGTCATAAACAAACACTTTTTCTTCTTTGCTAAACAAGTACAAAATGATTCTACATTCGAAGTACAATGCAATGTCTGGATTTATTATGAGCTTTGTCTGGTTTGGTACATATATATATATCCACTTGAAGGTTACAAGACCAAATACAATCTAATTTTCACGCATATTTGACGAGAAAATATTTTTCTGAAAATATTTGTCTTTGTACATTGCATTGTAGTTTTTTCTGTAATGAATACTTGCGTATCTATCCTATCAATATTAATTCTGCGAGTAGATATGTGCGACAAAAGAAAACGTTATGATGTCTTCCAAAGACTGGAATTGACGTGTCCCAAAGTGCTTATATTTATGTATTCAAAAAGATCTTACAAAAGAGGAAAAATATGTGATTACGGAATTTTTCCAGGAAATTAATTGCTTTCAGAAGACAATACCTGGAATTACAGATTGGTTTGGTATAACGTTGTATTTACTCAAACAGCACCATTATCTGGAGTTTTCCAATTAATTATCAAGGAATCAAAGATGTGATGATGCCAGCGGGAGTTCATGAGATTGAATAACTAGCAATATCGTTTCTATAAATATCTTGAAATGCAAATCTGTTGAGAGCATTGGTGCAAGTTAAAATCAATAGTCCAAAAAAGTAAAGCATCAAATCAACACTAATGAATGCGAAGTGCAAACAAATCTTTACTTTCTGAAGTTTTGTAACAGGAAGACATAATTGTCTGACAACTTTTGTTGTCAAGCTTAACACGGATTCTGCACAGTAAACCAATCTAATACAAGAATACGTGAAAATGTCTTATAGTTTACCATATTTGGTGTTTTTTCTATGTTTTTTTTACTCTAGAATATAAAGTTGGAATTGCTTTCTATGCATAAACAATCAGAGAATTCAAATAAAACCATAAAAAGTTACGACTGTGCGTCCATACTTGAAGATACCTGACTACATGTCTACAAATATTGGTCCACGTTTCTTGTATTAGCCACAGTGAGCCGTTGAGTGGTGTGTCGTGTCAAGTTTTCCAAAAAGGCATCCAGGGACATGTTAAAGTGTTACGTATTTGTCTTACTGTTTCAATATCAACTAGACTGATGGAGAATTCAAAAAAATAAAAGAAATACAACAAATGAAAATACTGGAAATGGAAAGACAACTAGAGACAGATAAAAACAATAGCAATAATAATATTTCTGTTTGTCGTTTCTGGTTCTTCTCATGTTTTGTTTGTGTTTGTCTTGGTTTGTTGTTTTATATTACTGCGTACCTCACCCAGTAAAGTAACGTCATAAATTCCTCAGCTTGTCTGTCAAATAACAGCACTCTACTAGAATTCTCCAAACAATTTGGTTAAAATTGTATAAAATATGTGTAAAAATTTAAACCTTGGACTACAATCAGAAATTCCGATTTTGTTCTATATTCTTAGACAATTAAGTAAATAAAATTCAGTTACGTATTCAAAAAATGCAAAGGACATCTCAATTTTAGTAACATATTATGTAGGTTGCACCGATAGCTGTTCATCTTTGAATGTCTGCTACTTATTTACAACGTTCCTATCAAGCTTACTCCTTTCTTTGTAAAGTTTCATGTTGACGAAAAGTCAAAGACGGAGAAAAGAACAAGAATTATAATACATATGTTTTCTCTTCCCAAGAAATATGCAAACTAGGTAGAGGAGAGAATGTTCAACATACTGTTCCACTAAAGTTGTGAAGACATCAGGTGAACATTTCATATCAAAAAGGAGGAACACAAGAACGACACATCAGATCACAAATCACAGCTTGCCGTAAAGAAAAACGGGAATCTCTGTGCAACCACCATCACTAAACTTTCTTTTTTCTTTCTCTGTGTTTTCTCTTTAGTCCTTTGTTTTTTAAACAGAACTAACCAAAACATAAAATGGCAAAAAATTGCATTGTGTTTTGTAATATCAAAAGGAGGAATATGACAATACATTTGTTTTCACCCGTTTTACTCCTTCTCTCTTTACTTGATTCATGTTACAAGTTTGTCTATTTTTCGGCTTTGCCGACAGTTAGTTTTCTATAGAAAAAAAAACAGAACAAAAAACCTTGTTCCTCTCACTCTTGACTTCTCTGCAGTCGTGTTCTTTTGCTTTTTGTTTATGTCTTATTTTACAAGAGCCTCATTTTTCCTCCTGCATTGTGCTTGTTACACCTACCTCGTTTTTCCGAGAGTTTGAAAAATTTGAGTTGCTTTTCTAGAGAAAGTAGACCTACTGTGTGTAATATTTTGAATTCTTCATTCAAATACGTTAATTCAAATAGAATGTGTTTTTTCGTCTACATAAAATAATATTACATTATGCCTCCTTTTTTCTGCAATGCATAAAATCAAGGTAGTACCCTCCTCCTCTCTCAAATGATACACTATTGAAAAACGAGGCTAATCCCAGTAAAGTGGCAAGTATTCTTCATGAGTTGATCCTACATGCTAAGTTAGATGGTGTGCAAGAAATGACCGAGCTTTATTCTCCGAAATAAAGAAAGATGAATAAGGGAAAGGAATATGAATCCCAAAGAGAAACTTGAGAAAGTTAACTTTCAACTTTATTTTTACATCAGTTGAACAGGACGGCCGGCCTACATATATGTTATGCAGTAAATAGATGTGTACAACAATAATAGATGTAATATCTTGTCTACACATTTATTCGGCTTTTGCACTTTGGTAGATTCTCTACTTCATCACTTCCCCACCGCTTTTATTACTTCTTTTGAATGTTTGTAGTAGGGTTTGTTTGCAAAAGTCATTCTGCACGCTAATATTCGCGACAAAAGTTGTTTTTACGTGATTCTGCTGTCACAGCAACAAGAAAACTTTGGTGTACTTGTAAGAGTTGCTCCATCCAACTTCAAAGTTTCTGTTATTGTAGCTACTTATTTTGGTAATTTCTCCATTTCCCTGTACACAATATCTTTTTCAGCTAGTTAATTTCTTTGGTTATTCAAAGAACTCTGTAGTAAACATGCAGTGTAATACCAAAACCGAAAACAACCAATTTTACAGGGGAAAAATGCAATGAAATATCGGTCAACAGAAAAGAGAAAAGTAATCGGAAATCCATCAATATAACCTTCAGCATTACAGGATTTTATTGTTGTTATATTTGGGTTGAACATGGGAAGTAGGGATAACATCACATCGCCGTTTGAAAGAGAGAGAGAGAGAGAGAAAGCATAGTGTATCCAAAGAACATATACCACTTATAAGGTTTTATGTACATATGAACATTTGGAAAGTTTATGTGTAAAGCCATATTATATACTGACATGGCATGACTAGGAGGAGTGCACGGTGCGGAAGAGGCGAACATTGAAAGATTTTACACAATGACAATAAAATATTACAATTACAACTTTCATGATTTTCCCATAGAGATACTCGTAGTTTAGAGTTTTGCTAGATATGGAAGTGGGCTTCCTCTGTTCTATTACTTCTCCCACTGCACTGATTCCACGGGCAAGTTTTTTTTTCCACCATGTTGAAAAATCTAAAGCATATAGTGCCGGTTCGTCTTTTTGGCCACTTTACTTTCTACACAGTATTGTACACACTGCAAATGGAAGGTCATAAAAGCGTAAAAGCTCCCTATTCAACGTAATTACGCAAGTGAGCGGCAATAAAGTTAATCTGAAAATCTGGCTTCCTCTTGCGTTTCATGAACAAAGTATCGACAATGAAAATACAGCTTTGCCCTTACTACTCTGGCCTGGCCATACGTGGATATCCCTCCTTACATATATTCACAATTCATGATCCATAATATAATATTCAATATCAGAGGATGAACTTTTACATGCTTTTTGGGAGGGCAATATGTGCGAAATTGTTCCATTATGTAACTTACACATATGCCACGACACGATTAGATAACCTAGGTGCGGAACCGCGTGTTATGGTCGTGCTGGTCAGTGTAGCATAGCTGTGACTGTGTGTATGGAAATTGGAAGCATTTTCAGTTTCCTGTTCCACCTCTATTTCCTTTTGGTTCGAAAGATTGTCTAATATTTTTCATGAAAACATGTATTTATACGTTATTATATAAAATTTTATTACAATATCCGATTATTACGTAAAATATGCCACAGTCGTTTGTTCGTTGTCAACCAAACACTCCCTGCAAGCATTCGTATTCTCATTTCCCGTTTTTCCCTCCTTTTATTCTAAAAGATTGAACTTTTGATAAGGTGGATTGGAATATTTTGGATTTTCTGGAATATAAATTGTCTCTTGGTATCTTTCTAAAAAAAGTTTCAATCAAAATTCCAGGAAAAATGAATGATTATTATGGGAAAATGGCAAGAGTGACCAATTCTCGTGCTGCTCGCAATCTCCTGCTGCTTTCCGAATCTCTTTTCTATGACTGCACCACACACAAACGCACTCATCTTCTGATCTTGATCATCTTCTCATTTTTTTTAGCTTTGTCCTTATCTGCCAGTTTCGTTTTCACGATTTGAGATGTCATAAAATGTGCTTGTATTTATCTTAACCCCTTCGTAGCTTTTTTTCGTAATATTTCTTACGGATTTTCAACTTTTATCCACTTTCTGTCTTTCAAATGTCAGCTGGAAAAGACAAGTGGAATGTGTGTACATGTCCAAGAGTAGTTACTTAACGTTACGCAAAACCAAACCATCCCTTTAGGTATCTCAGAGCTGCCAAGCCCGTGGAGTTGTGTCAGCGTCAATCTTAAGATATTTAAAATACACTAAATACAATGTTTGATTGCTACTTGGTAGAAAAATTTATGGTTCGATAGTATTAGTGCTCAATGAGAAAAATCTGAGCTGCCTTCTCCTCGTGGAAATAGAGAAATCGATACTGAAAACAAATCACATTTTTTAAAATTTCAAGCCGGGGTGCTGCACCATATATGTATGTATGTATTCCATTCCTATAATATGTGTGTATATACAGTCAAGCAGGCAACTCAATTTGTCAGCAACAGAAATAAAACATTAAATATAATTCCTCCTCTTTTTTCCCTTGTCAGACAAAAGAGACAAGTAGATGAAGTAAAAGTAATGGTTTCTCTCTATTTAAGACAAATCATACTACATGTCTTGGCTACATAATAATTTCCACTATTTTTTCTCCATCGCTGCCCTTCTCTCTCTTACAAGCACACACACTTAGCTTCAGCTAGTCTTCAAGGAAGCAAAAAATGAAAGGATGTAATAATTTATTTCCCAAGATATGGAATTATGGCAGGTGAATCCTTAAAGAAAGAAAGAAGCCGCAGTAGCAGAGCACAAGATACAGAAGCCAGAACATAAGAAGAGATTAAGTACTTAGTTGCCTATTTACTAGTTCTTTTCTGTCGAGGAGGAACCACAACTGTCTTTTTCTTTTCTCTCTCGACTTTCCCCTGTTTTTTTCCCTTCATCTCTGAAAACTTTTAGTAGCCAATCTTTGAGTGGATTCCTAGAGATTCCTACCAAACAAGGGGCTTTATTATAAGTAAATAAAATATCATATATTTTTCTTCTATACATCCGAAAACAAAAACAAGCTTTCAAGCTAACGGTTCAACCATTTCTTGGTTCCAAGTGTATGCTCAGTCTTCCATTTAATAAATCTAAAGAGTGCGTTAAGCTTATAATTGTAAAAAATAGTAATGATTTCAAAATATAAAAAAGCTGAAGGTACATCCGAGGATAATCTCTAGAAAATGTAAAAAGTGAGTGTATACTTGACTGACTGTCAGAAACTAACATGCATGTACAAAAAAAGAGAGAAAAATTGTGATACATTAAAAGGAAGCATTTCACAACAATGGATACGTTCGTCGAAAAAAATATACATAGAAATGCCTGCAACGTACACGTGCATACATTTACGAATATAAATATGCCTACAAACTTATATAATATCTAGAAATATGAAAGCTTTGTTAAAGCCACTTTTTTTTTTACTTTTTCGCTTGACGTTTTTCTCATTTAGCGGTAAAAAAGATTTTTTGTTAAAGTATTCACATTTTGAAAACTTGTTCTTGTGTAGTATTACTGTCACAATTTTAGCCTTTTTTTGCTAAAAACTTTCTTCGTATTTTCCATTTATTTTGTTATGTGTGAGATCATATGTATTTAGGTTTCTCAACCAACTTGGCTTACTGCCACAATCTAAAGCAGTCTCTAAGCCATGATAAACTTCTAGCTTTAGAGAACTGAACAGCAACAAAAATATACCTTAAGCAAAAGCATCGCATTACGATCATCTTTCCAAAAAAAACTGCTGCTGCTCTTTTCTCCTCTACTTCTTTTTTTCCAAAAGGAGTATCTTCCTGTTTCTCCGTTCGCCAAAAAAAAAAACGGTGCTGCATATATCCTTCCTATTTCACTTACATTTCTCACCAGCTTCATCTATATAATAGAAATACGTTACGTTTATTCTTTTTATTTTTTACTGTCCAGTACATCATACAGCTAACAAAAAGCAGCAACACTTGAACAGCTATTCAATGTTTACATTTACATTCCTTTCTAAATTCTGACACACTCATACAACAGCTCAAGTGAATCATTGAATGTCGAGTTGGATGAATCTAAGAAGTTTGTCAAAAGAGAAACTCATACTTGCACTACCATTTCACTTTTTATTCTATACTTGCATTGCTAGTTGTCGTTTGTGATTGTGATGATGGCGTTCATTAAGTTTTGTATTCACTGTGCTCACTGTACTGCAACTACACATATTTTATTTCCAGAAAATATCCATTTCTCTCTCTTTAGCTGCTGAATGTAAGCCAAAAGGTATCTGGTTTTCTGGCGTGGCTACTTTTTTCCCTTGGAAATAAAACAATGTGTTGTGTAACTGTTATTACTACTGTTATACAACACGTTACCATTTATTTGCACTGAAGAGCATTATAGATGTCGTAATCTCACTCTTTCTTTCCCACTTTCTCCCTTGAACAACCAAGTCAACAAGAAGACACTACAAAACTTTTACTAAGAAAAATATGAAGCGCACTTCCTTCCTACACTTAATCCTTTTTTATTTACTACTTGCGAAAAATTACGGTCGTTATATGCAACTACCACCTATGTATATTCAACCCTCCTTCGTTGCGAAACAAGTTGAGAAATTGGTTGGTTTTGAGCAGAGTAACAAAGTGAGACAGTCAAAGTCATAAAGAAAACGAAACCCACATTAGATTTATCTATTCATTTGCCAAGTACCTATCATGCTAAACTTGTGTAATGTCCGTGATATTCTCATTGACAAAAGTCAACATCTTTTAGGCCATATATGGTCATACAAGCTTTATTGTGTAATTTTTATATTGCAAGAAATGCAATCTTTTTATAATGCTTATAGTTATACTGCAAATCGTAAAATATTTTTATAACTGCTTTTACTGGAATTGAATTCTTTTCATCGAATCACACATATTCATAAATTCATCTTATTCAAAAATTTAATAATTATGTTCTTAGAACATCTCTTTAGTACATAGAAATCAAGACTTAAGCTTTCAAAGAGAAAATAGTACTGAGTTTTCTGAAATATATTTATGCATTTATATTTATCGTCAAACTTGGAAAAAAACCGAAACCTATGACAAAACTTCTTAGAAATTAGCATGAAAATAAAGCTTCAACCGTGTAAAATATTATCTAGTAAGTCGTTTCTACATTTGAACACGGAAAATGCCTACATACAATGAACAAAGTGGTGAAATGTACATACATCATTGCCTCCTTGGGCCACCCTCTACCCTGCTGTGTTTTATCTACATGTTCGAAAAAAGCTGAAAAAAGTGCCACAATGGCATTTCGCTTCTCACTTTCACCATCTAATTTTTTGCCAACTCTGTTGAACTTCCATATTGTCATACAAGAAAAAACATACAATAGACGATACTCGGTAAACAGTAAAAGAAATTACATTTATTTCCGGGAAGTAACACCGCTTTTTTGTATTGCATTACAAACGACTTGGAAGATTAGTTCGTCCTTCAAATTTTTGAAAATATGCATGTTTTGTATTGAAAGCAAAGAATTATAGTAGTAAGTATATGTGTAGATACATGTATTATGGCTTTTTTACAAATAGGCAAAATCGTACAATGGCATAAATATTTCTAGTCGGCTTGTTCGTTGAAATTCATGATCAATTTCTATACAGAAGCATCTCTAGTTTGATATAAGATATTTTTGGCTTGTGACATTGTCAAATGATATATGTTGCAAAAGGAGCAAGCAATTTGGTTAACAAGTATTTGTTACTTAAGTTATCAGTATTGTCATTGGATATTCGATATACTATCTACTGACTGAGATTCAAAACATTGTTAAGTATGCAATTCGATCCTTTCACAAACATTTATGTCAATGCCAGTGCCAACAAAGGAGACTATACACTTTATTCAATGTGTACCATTTTAAACTATGAAAAAGGACTACGCATCTTATTGGGTGACATAAAGGTGTTCTAAATTGAACAATTCTAACGAAAATTATTCTAATTGAAATGTTCTAAAATCGAAATA
>JAQFXM010004861.1:0-16178 GCA_034693345.1 Entomobrya multifasciata
TATGTGCACAGTGTGCAGTGTATATTTTTTCATTTGCATTTTCGTGGTGTAAATGACTGATTGAATATGGCTCTTAATCAGGTCAAAACCATTATCAAGAAGAGAGGCACTATAAAATATTAAAACGGTTATTATACTATAAATCACATTTATTGTTTAAAGTAGAGTTGAGCTATTTAGTTTAATTTTATCTACACGCATAATCAAGATGAGCAGATTTGGATGGACACATTTATAAAACGTTCAAAAATATGGCTTGCTTACTTTTTAATAGCTTAAAAGAGAAAATATCCAATGATAAAGCATGGATGCTTCTCGTCCAAATTTTCTACAAGATTTAAATGCAATTTAGATTGAATATTTAAATAAATGAATGATTGAGTTGCTTGGATGGTGTTGTTATACAAATAGTCGTAATATGAGTAAAAAAGAACAAACAGTTTTAAAACAAATTTCACCGTGGCAGTATAACATGTGTTTCTATGTACGACTTATATTATTATAACATGCAAGGCATCCTTTTATTTATGAACGACGAAGGCATTTATATTTTAGTCATGTTGTCATTGTTTTTGAATTACTCATTCAACTTATTTGGTGCATTTTATTGTTACTAGCTATCGTTTAAACGTGAAACGCAGTCATACAATTAAATTATCTGCAGATACAAACAACAAGATTAAATTTCGCTTGTGAAAATCAATGCAAATTTGTGAATAAACTTACATTATCTTTTAACTGAATAGTGACCAATTTAACACAAAAGATTCTTACACATTCAAAATAAGATCAATGCAAAAATATTATTTCCGTTTTATTTCTAACTTTATCTGACACTCTATTCAGTTTAAGACGCAGCCAATTTTTCAGTCTTTATAAAACGGACAATGTTCTTGAAAAGAGTCTAAAACGTACTACAAAACGCATAATTTCCAAATTTGTCATACTTTTTTAAAAACATTCCAATCCAAAACTAATCCAAGTACTTGCTATTCCACAAAGATACAAATAAAATATTGTTTGTACATTAGAATGAATATCAAGTCTTTTTACAGGATCAAATCTAATGTTTCGAACTTTTTCCCTTGTGTTTTGCAAACGTTCACTGGAATAGTCCTGCTCATTATAAAACCATTCAAGCTGATGATACACACCATTTTCAATTAACTGTTTGAATACGGTTGTCAATTTAGAACCCCTGGGATTATCAAACTGCCAAGTTAAAAAATCTTTATACAAACTTTGATTTCCCTTGAAAAATGTTAAATAATGGTAATGCTGACTAAGATAATCCATTTCCTTGTCAATCTTATTTTCATCGTCCACATATATAGCTTTTCTGCTGCAGTTTGTTATCTCACGTTCCACTGCAAGAAGATAGTTGTCCGAGTAAACGCCTTCATGAACTGGAGACGGAATCGCATATGATTGCATATTGCAAAGTGTAATAATCAGTTTTAGTTTTTTCAATAACTCATATTCAAATTTAGATTTGAGCAATAGCGAAGTCACATCATACGTCGCTCTAGTCCATGCTTTCATGTTTTCATAAAAAAATGGAATCCACTTTGGTTCTTTTATCACCACGGTTTTATCTAATTGTAATTCAATTACTGTAGAGTTTTGGTTTTTCCATTCGTATAGCAATTCGTTTGAAACAGAAGAATAAATCGTAAATCCTAAAGACATACTATCATTTTCATTATTTTCAAACAATGTGTTGTTAGATATCGGTCGGTCATCCATCATGTCGTAGAACCAACGTAAACTAGTGTTTGGTCGTGGAGATGTAACACCAGTAATTGCTATTCCTTTATAAGCGTTTGTAAATATTACAGAGAAAAACATCCACAAACCAATCGAAAGCCTTAACGTTTTAATTTTTAGAACATAATCGGGCACACTGTAAGCATATTCGACTATTGTAGAATATGCATAAAAATAAGCATTGAAATCACTTTTGTTTTTCTCTCTAAACAATATTGTAATATGTATTAAGTTGGAGAAGAATATTAAGTAAATTGCAAGCATAATCCACAGTTCAAATTGAAACGGCTCGAGATAAAATCTCCAGGATTGATATTCGTGGGAATAGCATGTAAGAAAGTTATAACCAAATGAACGAACAGGTATGCTCAGAAATCGATTCGTTTGGTCATCCTCAAAAAACACAAAATTTTCCGTGTACTCATGACTATACCGTTTTTCCGGATATATTTGAGGAAACATGTTAAAATCGTTTTGCAACAAATTTCGCTGTTTCTTGGCCAAAGTATTATTCGACGCAGTTAATATCATATTGATTAGAGCGAAACGAAAAACAAGTTTATTGGTCGATGGGAAAACAAAAACGTTCTTAAGATTTTGGTAGTCTTGGAAATTAAGATCCGTGATATAATCTTCGTTTTCTAATGACCAGGTATTTGGGTAGCTACATTCCGATGAAATATTTTTTATTTGATGTAATCGAATGTTGATAGTAGACCCAGTCATTTCAGTGCTATTCGAAATCCAATGATTAAAGGTTCGCTTTTTGCCTATGGATGTACAAGAAGTAGAATAGAAGGAGACCGGTGCATCGCTCGTTAAACGAAATATTTTGTACTCGTTTGATACCAAATTAGGCAACTTGATAATCCAGGTCACATGATGTTTAAATTTTGCATATATATGCAAATCTAAACGAAGCCTGTCATTTTCAGAAATATAATATTCCTCTGAGTCTACTAAGGTATTATGTGGTTTAGAGGGCGCTGAAGTTATGTGCACAACACTTGAAATGTAGGGTTCGAATGGTTCTATGTATAGAGAAAAATGCAGGTATTTCTTGAATAGCAGATAGATATGGAAAGTAGACCACTGGTTTATCATAATGGTTTGTTTCAGAAGTAGCAACTTGATATTCGTCTTTCGGAAATATGACCACAATAAAACAAGTTGCAAAATTACGTTTCCAGGTGGAGGAACGCATAATGGGTTGTGGATCTGTTTCAATGTCCCCAAAAATACTTTTTCTTTTGTAAGCAAGGTAAATATCATTAGGGCCTATATTTCGAACATTAAATGAAAAAGATTTGTTTCCGTTTGAATCCAATGTTACCATTGATCTTAGCGTAAACGTTGTGAACCAAGAGGAATTTTGAAGCAATTCTTCGGAAAAGTGTAAACTTACATCTGCGGTGATGATATGGACGTGGCAATTTTCTAATGGATTCAGAAATGGAACGATCAAATTCTCTACTTGTGTCACGTATAACTTGCTTTCCATAAAACGGATGAAACATATTAGAAAAGTTGACAAAACTTTCAAATCGTTGAAATGTATTAAGTAGAACATTGTGGAAAAACGTTTAATATTCTTTTAGGAACGTTAAAATATATGATGGTAGTTCACTGGCCAACACCAAAAGCTTGTGACTTTAAAAGGGTCAGCGTTTTAATCAAATCCAAGTGATATTTCACATGTATTTAACAAACATATAATTCGTAATAATATGTCACGCAAAATGTGCGTGAGTTGTCCTGAGGTACTTACTCGTTTGTTGACACGAGGCAGCTTTTTAATTAATTTCGTATAAATTTGTAGTTAAACTAATGAAATTATCTGATACATTAGCAAAAGATTTAGCCAAACGTAATAGGTAATGTAAAATGCATACGGTAAAAGTAATATGTGACAATATTTTTGGTTTAACCGGACCTTATGATTATTTTATCTTTTGGTGATTTTTGTAAACTGTTCTTTAAAGTTGCGCGATATATTTGGCATACAAAGATATAAGCAGGAAAAAGGGTGTAAAACATAAAAACAAGAAAATATGAAATTGAAGAATATGACAAAATATCTCCAGTTACATATTCGGCTTTATTCAAATGAAAAGGCTTAAATACGAAACCAACTAGTTTTGAATTATGAGTAGTAGATATTAGAACTCCAACTACTTATTTAGCGTCTGAGGTTTTCCCAGTAACAGCATAAAGTCTCTTAAGACGTTTAAAAACTTGTGCTTCATCTTCACAAAAATGTATGTGCTCTGTATTTAAAAATATTTAAAATCTTTTTTTACCGAAATAATGTGGTTTTTAATTAAACTTATTCGTCAGTTTCAATATGATGTTTTATTAATTTATTTAAGGCTTGCATGGAAACTTAAAAAATCAGTGGAGTAAGAGGCGAAAAATATAGTTTTTTCTGGAGTATCGCTTAACGTGGATTGCCATCCGCATATACATCGAAGTAAAACCAGTACGATGTACAATCATTCTTTAGTTTGGATTTCTTACGTCACTTGGGTTCGCTTTTATTACGACATCGTATTTTACGTTTTAAGTTGAACTAATTTTAAGTCATGCATAGCTGAATTCCTATTTCGGCCTAATCATCGTCTAAAATTAAACTTCAAACAGAAAATGCTATATATGTTTAACGGAAACAGCTGTGGTTTTTGTATCAATAGTCAAGCCTTAAAAATTTACATCAAAGTGATATGGAAGTGACAAACTGAATTTTAGAGTAAAAAGAGTGCACTTGCCAAAATGGTCACACGTTATACAGATCCGGATTTTCAATGTGTCGCAATAGCTTATGTTTTTAATGCGTAAATGCAGTGTAAAAACCGTACTAGAAACACATTTACTATGCCTACCAGTTCAGGGTGCATATGCAGTTTTAACAAAACCACATATACTATGCCTGCGGACGAGGAATTCTTTTTAAATTGATAATTCGCCATAACAGTAAAACATGGCTATGTATACTAACGACAATTTTATTACGATATAAAAGATGCAAGAATATTCATGAAGGACAAATGTACAGGTATTTTAGTTACTCTGTAATAAATTCAAATTTACTCATTTAAGCACACTGGTGCTAAAACTGGGGGCATTTTATTCACACAAGCCATCTGAAAAGTGGGCCAACATTGAAAAATTATTTATTAAAGAGTCTGGAAATGAATTTCAACACGGTTTTATAAATATGTATTTATTTGGTTCCGTACTGACGATGAGTACATATAAGGATTATCCAAATAATAAAACATTCGTGTAAAAATCACTTGTATGTTTTATTATTACGATGGCTTCTACGTCTTAAACCGTAACTTTTTGACTGTTTTAAACCAGCAATTTCTCATACGTTCAAAATATGATTGGTGCAAAAATATTTTTTCTGTAATTTTGCTATTCTCTCCAGAAGTACTATTGAATTTTACACCCAGCCAAATTTTTAGTTTTTCTAGAACAGACATCATTATTGGAAACACACTAAAACGTAATAGAAAACGCCTAATTTCTAAATTTACCACAAGTTTTGTAAAACATTCTAAAGCAAAGCTTAACATAGTACTCGCTATTCCACACAAATACAAATAAAATATTGTTTGTATATTAGAATGAATATCAAGTCTTTTTACAGGATCAAATCTGGTATTTCGAACTTTTTCCCTTGTATTTTGCAAACGTTCACTAGAATAGTCCTGCTCATTATAAAACCACTCCAACTGATGATACACACCGTTTTCAATTAACTGTTTGAATACTGCTATCAATTTAGAACCCCTGGGATTATCAAACTGCCAAGTTGAAAAGTCTTTGAATAAACTTTCATTTCCCTTGAAAAATGTTGAATAATGGTAATGCTGACTAAGGTACTCTACTTCTCTATCAATTTTATTTTCATCGTCAACGTATATAGCTTTTCTGCTGCAGTTTGTAATCTCACGCTCCACTGCAAGAAGATAGTTGTCCGAGTAAACGCCCTCGTGTATTGGAGAGGGAATCGCATATGATTCTTTTTTGGAAAGTGTAATGATCAATTTTAGTTTTCTCAAAGCCTCATACTCAAATTTAGATGTAAGTACTAGTGAAGCTACGTCAAATGAAGCTCTGGTCCATGCTTTCATGTTTTCATAAAAAAATGGAATCCACTTTGGATCGTATATTGCAACAGTTTCGCCCAACTGCAGTTCAATCATTGTTGAGTTTTGGTCTTTCCACTCATTTAGCAATTCTTTTGAAGCGGATGAGTATATAGTATATTGTAGAGGTTTGCTGTCATTTTCATTACTTTCAAATAATGTTTCGTTTGAAATGGGTCGGTCATCTAACAAGTCATAGAACCAACGTAAACTTGATTTTGCATGTGGTGACGTAACACCAGTTATTGCAATTCCTTTATAAGCGTTTGTAAATATCACAGAGAAAAACATCCACAAACCAATGAAGAGCCTTAACGTTTTGATTTTTAGAATATATTCGGGTACTCCATAAGCATATTCGACCATTGTAGAATATGCATAAAAGTAAGCGTTGAAATCACTTTTGTTTTCTTGTCTAAAATATATTGTTACATGAATTAAACCGGAAAAGATTACAAGGTAAACTGCAAGCATAATCCACAGTTCAAATTGAAACGGCTCGAGATAAAATCTCCAGGATTGGTATTCGTGGGAATAACATGTAAGAAAGTTATATCCAAATGAACGAACAGGTATGCTCATATACCGATTTGTTTGGTCATCATCAAAAATGCAAAATATTCGGTATACTCGTAACTATAACGTTTCTCGGGGTATATTTTTGGAAACATGCTAAAAACATTTTGCCATTTGTTTCGCTCCTTTTGTTTTTTGGCCAAACTATTGTTCGACGCAGTCAATAAAATATTGATTAGAGCGAAACGAAAAACAAGTTTGTTGGTTAAAGGGAAAACGAAAATGTTACTGAGCTTTTGGTAGTCTTGAAAATTAAGATCTGTGATATAATCATCTTTTTCCAATGACCAGATATTTGGATGGCTACATTCAGATGAAATGTTATTTGTTTGATTTAGTAGAATATTAATAGTAGACCCAGTCATTTCAGGGCTACTCCAAATCCAATTCTTAAATTTTCGTTTGACTCCAATAGATGTATAGGAGGTAGAATAGAATGAAATGGATGCGTTGCATTTGAAACGAGAGATGTGATGCTCGTTTGAAACCAAATCAGGCAATTTAATAATCCATGTTACAGGATGTTTGTAGTTTGCAAACAAATGCAAATCCAATCGAAGCCTGTCGTTTTTGGCTACATTAAATTCCTCTGAGCCCAATGCCAAAGTATCTATCGTGGGTGATGCAGACGTTATATGCACAACATTTGAAATGTAAGGTTCAAATGGTGAACCATTTGGTATGGAAAAGAATGAGAGTACTTCTTGAATGGCAGATAAGTATGGAAAGTAGACCACAGGTTTATCGTAACGCTTTGATTCGACAGTTGCAATTTGATATGCGTCTTTAGTAAACAGGAAGACAATAAAGCATGATACAAAATTACGTTTCCATGTCGACGGATTTACATAAGGTTGTGGATCTGATTTGATATTGCCGGAAAGACTCTCACTTTTGTAAGCTAAATGAATATCGTTAGGACCTATATCTTGAACATCTAGTGAAAGCGATTGGCTTTCGTTGGATTACTCACTTATGTCTAGTGTAAGCATAGATCTTTGGGTAAACGTTGTTACCCAAGAGGAATGTTGAACTAGATTGTATGAAAAATATAAACTGACATCTGCTGTGATTATATGGACGTGGCAATTTTCTAATGGAATTAGAAATGGAATTATTAAGTTTTCAACTTGTTTCACATATAGTTTGCTTTCTATAAACTGGATTGAAGTTCCTATTAGAATTATAAGAAACATTGACAAAACTTTACAATTTCTGAAATGCGTCCAGTACAACATTGTGAAAAAATTGTTCAATGTTTGTGTAGGAATGATATATAATAAAATGGTATTTCAGTAGACTCTATGAAAAGCTTGTGACTTTAAAAGGGCCATCATGTAAATTAAATTCAGTGTTGTACCTCACATGTGCTGAATACATACATAATACGATTATCATGTTATGCAAAATTTTACGTGTAAGCTGTGCTAAGGTACTTGCGGATTTGGTGACACGAGGCAACTTTTTAATTAATAATGTTGAAATTACTTTTTAACTTATTAAATGAGCTTATATATAAGTAAAAGCCATGACCGAAAGTATTAGGTGTTATAAGTAAGATGAGAAATATGGACTGTAAAAGTAATGTGACAATCTTATAAGTTTAATTTGACCTAATGGTCATAGAATCTATTGGTTATTTGTTTTAACTGTTGTACAAAGAGAAGCTTTATATTTCGTGTGCAAAGATAAAAATTAAAAGGAAAGATGTAAAATGTAAAAATTGTGAAAATTCTAATTTTAATTACTATATTAAAGAATTTGTGAACAAATGTTGCCTAAAGATTCATTTTTGAATTGATTGAATGTGGATAAGGCTACTGCAATACATAAATATTTTGCCAAAGATCGTAAATAATTGTGGACTTTTGTACTTAATAAAATTAATCGTACTTAGTTGCTACTCACAAGGAGTGCCCTCCAACGTATTTTAACAGATATGCTTCATACACTATCTTTAGTAACTTACTAATATATGATAATTAGCGGCCAAACAATTTGACTCCATGCGCACTTATGTCAAATTGATGTCACTTTGAATTTTCAAAGTTTAGCACTGTTAAATCTTGGCTTAAGCGCTCGGGCTCTCAGGTGAGCCTGATTTAAAACTTCAAAAATAAGATTACGAGGTTTTTCAATAGTTCTAAAGTTCTTGGTTGGTTTTGGGCATAAATATTAGTTCATATCACTTTATGTCTGCAGAATGGTCAGCTTAAGTTGGCTAAGTATGTGTTAAAGAAATAATGTATCAGCGTATCCGGTTTAAGCAATTGCACTTCAAAACCAGAAACATTACAGTTCTAGTGTCATTATCTCAAGTTAATAGTCGTGTGGAAATATAAATCAGATTCATATATGAGCTCGAGCGTTTAAACCAATATATGACCATACTAAAGTAACTTTGACATAACTTAACAAAATTCAAAGTCACCTAACTTTGACATAAGTGCTCATGGAGTCAAATGGTTTACATTTACATTCCAAACTACATCAAGCAATTACATAAACCTACCAAAGGTTTATGGAAGGCTTGCTTTTAACCAATTTAAAATAAACAGTTTTCACAATTTCAAAGTACGACTTATATGTGAAATAATTTCTCAACCTATTGCTTTCTCTGTTAGCAGCAGCGTATATATTATCCTTCACCCTGTAATGAATCCGCTTAAGCAACGAACATATACAATAAAATATAAATGAAGCCCAACGGAAAATCCTAATACTAGAATTTACAGCCAAGTTTGTAAAATATTCGGCAGCTGCGACAAGAATGGCAATACCTTTTCCACCCAAATAAACGTAAAATATAGTCTGTATATTAGAATGAATATCAAGTGCTTTTAAAGCTACATAATCACTATTAACTTTGCTTCTCGTATATTGCAACCGTTGGCCTGAATTGTCTTGTCGGTTATAAAACCACTCCAACTGGTGGAATATACCATTTTCCAAAATCTGTTTAAATATTTTAATTAAATTAAAGCCTCTAGGGTTATCGAACTGCCATGTAAGAAAATCTTCATACAAGCTTGCATTCCCTTTAAAGAAAGTCTTGTCTTGGTAATGCCTTCGAAGATATTCCCATTCAGAGTTAATTTTACGCTCATCGTCAACATAAATAGCCTTTCTTGAACATTTCGTAATTTCACGTTCTACTGCAACAAAATAGTTTTTAGAGTAAATGCTCTCAAAGTCTGGTGTAGGTATTGAGTAAGAGCTATAATTCATAAGTAAAGAAAATAGTACAAATTTTCTCGAACTTATATTCGAACTTTAAATTAACCCTTTTTAAATCCAAATCATTACCCGCAACTTCAAATGACTTGAAGTTATCGTAATAAAATGGAAGCTGATTTGGAGAATTCATAGCTATGTTTCCGTCTTTTCTGAAGCGGAAATGTTCGGAAATGTCTCGGTATTTCCAGGTATCCAACACTTCATTTGAGATCGACGAATAAATGATGTACTCCAAAGACGTTTTGGCAAGTTTTTCAAGCACTGCTCCACTAGTATCGCATTCAAAACTTATCAAATCGTAAAACCATCGTAAACTAGATTTTGAATGTGGTGATGTTAGACCAGTAATGGCGATCCCTTTGTAAGCATTTGTAAATATCAAGGACATAAGTAACCAAAAACCTATCAATAACTTTAGCGTGCTTACATTTAAAATATAATCAGGAACACCATATGCATATTCGGTAATTGTAGAGTACGCATAAATAAAAGCATTAAAATCGCTTTTGTTTTGTTTTCTCAGTACTAACGTCACATGGATAAAAACAGCAAAAAGTGTCAAATAAACTGCTAACACAATCCATAAATCAAACTGAAATGGATCCAAATAAAATCTCCATGACTGGTACTCATAGGAGTAGCATGTGAAGAAATTATAACCAAATTTGCGGACAGGTACGCTTAAAAATCGGCGTGTCAATTCTTCTGGAAATAAAACAAAGCCTTCTGAATATTCGTGATTATATCGTCGTTCCATATAAATCTGAGGAAACATTTGCTTTCCGGTAAGCTGATTTGAGTCCTTAGAAGCCAAAGTACTATTCGATTCAATTAACAAAAGATTTAGTAATGCGAATCGAAAAACTTGTTTGTTTGCTAAACGTAAAATAAATATGTTACTTAATTTTTGGTAGTCTTTTAGATTTAGATCTGACGAATACTCGTGGTTTTCTATAGCCCACGTATTTGGATGGCTGCATTCAGATGAAATATTTTCTAGTTGGTTTAGTTGAGTATTAGATGTAAGTCCTGTCGCTTTAGAGTTGCTAAGAAATACGTAGTCGCGTTTGAAATCCTCTGGTGTACAAGAAGTAGAAAAATAGGAAATTGAGTCAGTTCCCTTTAAACGAGCTATTTTGTATTCGTTCGAATCCGATTTCTCCAAATTCAAAATCCAAGTTACATGATGCTTATAATCCGCAAAGAGATGTAAATCTGTCCGAATTTTATCGTTAGCGGTTACACCAAATTGGTCGAATCCTTCCTGTAACCGTAGTTTATTAGATAGCGCTGTACTTATATGGACAACACGTGAAAGTTGAGGCTCGAATTGTGCAAGTTCTGTTATCCAGAAAAAGGAGACTATTTCCTGAAGTGCTGATAAGTATGGATAGTACACAACAGGTTTTTTGTAGATAGTTGTGTCATACGACCTAATTTGGTATTCATCCTCAAGAAATATTACCGCAATGAAGCAATTAAAAAAGTTTTGCTTCCATTTGAGTGGGTTAAAAATTGGTTGTGGATCTGATTTAACATTACTAAAAGCGCTTTCAGAGGATAAAACCGCCAAATAAATGCGATTATAATCTCGAACACTTAATGAAATCGATTCATTTTGACGAAAATGCTCCCCAGGATGTAACGTTTTTAAGTTTCTTAAGGTCCAAGTTGTCAGCTCAGAAATACTTTGAAAAGTATAGTTGGAAAAATACAAACGAACTGCAGATGTAATTATGTGAACATGGCATTTTCCTAATTCGTTTAAAAATGGAACTAATAAATTCTCTGCTTCGGACACATATATATTAGCGTCCACAATAATCCAAGGCCATATAAGGAAATATGAAAGAATGAAGCAGTTTTGGACAAAGTTAAGAGACATTTTTTAAACAAAATCCATGTATTTGTTTTAGGAAGTTACACTTAAAAATTTGTAGTGTAGGACACGAAAACCCAAGGCCTAACACATATAGCTATCGTATTTAATACTTTTCAAACAAACTGAATACAACAACTATTCTGCCAGGTACTTTCACGTTTTAAAACGCGACGCAATATTTTAAATAATTACTTTCGAACTACTTATCATTAAACTGTAGAAAAAAGTAAAAGGTTAGGACCTAAAATGTTATATCTTTGTTGAACATTTTGTAAGAATATGTTTGGTTAATTTCTACGCAAAAATTGGATGTTTCGCGTACTTGATGTGTGTAGAGTCAGAGTTCACCACCATTTTCTAATTTTTTACAATCTTTTTCCAAAGAACCATCAAATTATCAATTTTAAATTTTATTCGAAGTAATTTGATCAACTGTTATAACATATGCTCTTAGTCTTTACACAATTGTTGACACCAAGCAATTTAATAATTAACAAGTTGATTAGCAGAATTATAATGTATTAGCGTGTAAATTAACAGAAATTAGTTTTTTGGTCAGGTGGAACTACTGAGTGTTTGTGTATATATCGGCTTGCAAAAAAAGAGTTTCTTTCTTGCAATAGCTTTGTATTTTTATTACAAAAGTATGATATACATTAAATTCAATTGAATAACATAACTTTGAATAACATTGTTCTCTCACAGCAAAAAATTGCTCAAGATTGAGTAAATTTGACGAAATAAATTAACACGAATCTGTTTCAATAACATTACAAAATTGTATACTATCAATGCTTTAAATGCCTTAAAATTCTTCTCAATTTTTCCCAAAATTGAAATCCACTAATAAATTTGAAATACATCTTGATCAGCAGATAAATCAACTCGTATATTTCCATCACATAAACTAGACGTGAAAATTACATACCTGATGCCCAAATAACAACCAATACGACTACATTAACCCCCACACTAGGCTTCACTAGTTCAAAATCTTGCTCATAATTATTAAAACTGTTTATGCTGTTTAAGTTTTGTAGTCAATCCAAATTTCGTGATTCAAATGCAGCAGCAAAGTTTTTATAACGTGGACTGGAACATATCCATTAAAAACTATGCGAATTCTTTCAGTTTTAAGCGATTGACTACCTACATGAGCATACTTATTTCCATTGTGCAATGCTACAGCAAATTTCTTCCTAACATGGATCGGAAGCAGCCAAGCTGATGCATCAGGTCAACGCTTGAACTCTTTTAAAATAAATTTTGCTTGACCATTGAGAAAATTTGTTTTTAATGGATTGCCCCAAAACTTCGTAATCTTCGGCAGTTTTAGGATGAGAATTCGCAGACATGAGAGCCTTCACAATTTGTTCAGGGTCAGAAATGATTCCATTATCAGTCATCAGTCAGTCCATCAGTCATTATCCTTTCCGAAGTCATAATATATGCATAATATTTGCCTGTCCTGCCCTCCAAACCTAACCAGGAAATGTTTAAATCATATAAATGATGCAAAACATAATGATAACAAGCCAGATTCTGTATTAATGTCTTGTTTTTCTGGCAAAATATCCTATTAGGTTGTATATTATAATGCGGCTGTTTATTGTATTTTGTATATATTTAAGCAACTTATTTGCGTTGTATTAACTTTTTTCGGGCGATAAGAAATGTCCAACTGTATGTATTTGTACAGTTGCAACAAAAAATTGGTCTACTGTTTTGATATAATATATCAAAATTATGCATGTTACAACTGTGAATTGAATATGAATTAGTCACTAAATTATTTGTTTCGGGCAGAGTCGACAACAAAACTGGTTTATCAGAAGTTTAGTAAATATTGATAAATAAACGTCCGTTAAAAGTAAACAAGCGATTTAGTATTTCGTTATAAACTGTTATAGGGGATGCTCAGGAATGGGTTTTTACAATTCAAGCAACAAATATAAACGTCACATTCATCAAACAAAAATAAATCAAGCTTGCAATCGAAATAATTGGCTCATCTTGTAACAACATGCCCAACAGTTCACAATTGCTTTACCAAAAAGAAACTCCCAAAAAGCTTATTTTGCACATTTATTTCTGATTTTTTGTTCATTTCCAGTACTTCATTCGCAATACATAACGCTTTGGAGTGAGCTTGATGGACACGGCAAGTCGGTAGACTATACAGAATTAAGTATTATCAGATTTTGTAGAATAGTTTCTAAACTAGATTTTGTAGTACGGTCTATATCAACAGACATATGCATTGAGGTTTTCAGTTCAACAAATTGTGATGGAGGCACAATGATTCAAATTGGTGCTGCCACAAGCAACTGGCCTACTTCTTCAGAAAACGTTCAATCATGGATACCATGTAACATTGATTATGAAGAAATAAATGTTACCTTGTATAATAATTCCAACCTGGACCAAAAACCTTTGGCAAAATTTAAAAATCTTTGCAGATGTGAAAGTTTTTCCAAAGGGAGTTCTAGAGATTATATTTATGTGCAAACAGAAGGTAAACATATTTCATTTTATGAGACCGAAAACTGCACTGGCCATTATTATAACGTGTATAAAGGAGCATTCTCGGAAGGATCTTTTCAGCCAATTAAACGGCCTCGTAAATGTCCACTGTAAGAAAATTTTAATACTTACAATGAACAGTTTTTAATTGTGTGTCAATGTTGAATTTCGTTTCAAGTCCTGCCACTAGGCTCGTTTAAATTTCGTTAACACATTGGTTTACTTTGTTTGTCAAAATGTAGATTAAAAGGACTACTAACTGACTTTACAAGTTTTAAGCTAACAGAAATCCAAAATGTTAAACTGAGGACTATTGAAGCATTTCCAAAGGAAATTCGTTTATATACAATACAAAATAAATCCATAATATTTAAAGGACAGGACAAAAAGCTTTTGACATTTTCGTTGTTTCCATGGACAAGACATCTAGAATATTGTGAAATCAATGGAGTAGCATTTAATCATAATGTTTGGGAATACAGATGGAAAACCAAAACAATTTTTTGGAGGATTTTGTTCAAAGTCATTGCAAAAAGCAGAAAAACTTAAGCTTTTACTATGGCAAACAAACTTTGGAATTAAATAAATCGTTTAACTCAACCAGTATTATTAGCATGGCTGCAGGTGGAACAACCTATGTATCAGCAGAACGGGGTTATATGAGTAAGACATTTGAGTATAAAATCTTGTTAAATATCACTGTCAATTGGGAACATAAATCTGGTATTGTGACTGCTGACGATCTGGAAAAATCTTTACCTCAAAGTGGTTTAAAATTTGTGAGAAAACTTGACGATTTTACGATTATGGCTGAAGTGGTAGAAACCCTGGAGTCAGAATATCCGGTTTCAACATTATATAGAACAGAAGTCTAGATTTTCCATATTTAGACTTAAATAAATAAGATACTTTAGTATTGTTGTTAAAAAAATTAAACCGTTTTTAGAATCTACCATTTCTATGCAGTCAACAAATTTATATATATATTGGCTAATATTAATCTGATTGATATTTCCTGACTTGATGTTTGTTGTTTTAAAGATGTAATAAAATCGAACAAGGCGCAAGCAACATTGTCTACAGAATTAAACAAAATAGACTTTTATAATTGGGACCAATATCTCAAATGTGAACATTTAATAGAATTGATTTATTTGGATTTGAATTGATGTTGGGTTCTAGCCATTCGTGTAATAATTTGTATTTGACGACTTTGCGACGTTAAAATAATCTTTAAAATGCATAAGGTTTTGATAAGTTTGCATATATTAAGACTCCTAATTCGAGATTTTCGTAATCAGAGTACTAAAATGCATAACATTCAAATCATAGCACTAACTGCTTGAGTAGTCCATTCATTTCCTCAATAGCTCTTCATAATTAAAAAATATATTTAGTTGTCGATCAATTTTCCACTCAAGTAAAATCTACTTCAAAATCGACAAGCTATTTTCTTTTGAACCAATCAAGTGAGTGCTCAAACTTCCTTGTCATTATTTCTCCTCTGACTTTGACATAAGTTTACGCCTATATAAATCTCCTGACATAACAAATGAAAGAGGTTCTAATTTGTAAAGTAAACTGTAAGCATATTCTTTAAAGCACAATAACGTTATCTCAAATTTGTAGCATGGATCTGCTTGCTAAAAATTCAAAAAGTGCTTACTCACTATTTCTCCTAAAAAATTAATCACTATTAAAAAGATCCTTGTCACATCTTAAACTCTTTACTGAAAAATGGTTCTGATACTACTTAAGCGTTAAATGAGCTTTGAAATACTTTCAGACCTTTTTGGTATTTTTTTAATGGTTTGAACGCTTGATAGAATATATTGATGACTGGAGAATAACAAATGAAAGCTTTCATTTCCCTTGAAAAAAGTATTGTCTTGGTAATGCCTTCGAAGATATTCCCCTTCAGAATTTATTTTGCGCTCATCGTCAACATAAATAGCTTTTCTTGAACATTTAGTTATTTCACGTTCCACTGAAACAAAATAGTTATCAGTGTAAACAGTCTCGTAGTCGGGAGTAGGTAT
>JAQFXM010004862.1:0-16176 GCA_034693345.1 Entomobrya multifasciata
TATTTGGTCCTTTTGACACAGTAACTCATGACTCTAAAGGTCAAAAACATGGCTCGCATATTGTTTTACTGTCATTTAAAAATACTGTAGCTCGTATCACTTTTCATAAAATTACAATATCAAATACCCACTAATTCGTTGTTTACCCAATCAGATGAATGTAATATGTGGTCTGCTTGTTAATATAAACGTGTATCTTTTTGAAGAGATCAAAATTAGCCATTTAGAAAGGAATTTCGTTTTCATTCGCATTTCGCATCGTTACAATCTGCAAAGTCAATTGTGTTAATAAGGTTAAGTAGGCTTGAGGTGGGTGGAATGACCGATTTTAAATGAAAGAAAAATACATATTTTTATTAGATTAGAGTGCGCATATGATTGCATCAGGACGTAGGGTTTGGCTGTTTTCTGCTTTTTAGTTATTGCATTGCTATACGGAAAATTACATTGAAATAACAGCGGCACATGAAAATGCTTAACAGTAAAATATTGCATTGCAGTCAACATTTTTTCAAAATATTTAGCGGAATCCACCCAAAAAATAGAATGCACGAAAACAAAATTATTTTCGGTTTGAAAAATACTTTTTTTGTACAAATCTAAAAATACAGAAATGCTTTAAGAATTACAGTAAATGTATAGTAAATACTAAGATTATTTTAAATTACTGCATTGTTAAAAGCATCATCAAATATTTTCTAGGAAGACGTATTTCGGTTACTTCCTTATAATTTGTTATCCCACTGTTGAAAACAGATTAGAAGAGAAATGCTCAGCGTAAACATAACCAACAATAGAATGGTTTTAAAAAAGAGACATTTTGCCTTGACTTTTTTTATCTACTTTGTGTAAAGCAAGCTTAAATTGTCACCGTCAGCAAAACCCATTCCAAAAAAATGAGTAATCTGATGTAGGTAAAGTATGCGTTTCACCTGCTTTTCTTTATTACCTGAGTGAGATGCACTAGAATGTGTACTGTGAAAGAATACCTACATCGAATAATGCGATTCTATTGGCATTAGCCCAAAAAAACTTATAATTTTTTTTCAAGTCACCACTTTACGACTATGCGACTTACACTATTACCAGCATCTTCGTAATCGATGGTTAGTGATCGCATGCAAATGTGTAAACTTTTTGTATACAAGTTTAAAAAAATGCATCGCACTTGTTGATCACTGAGCACTGAATGGCCACAATTGCCATCCACTTTTCTGTATGATCTTATAATGCTATAAGCAAAGACAGCCAAGCCAGTCAAGAATCTTGGCGGAGCAAAGTATAATCATAAGCATCTTTTAAGAAAACAACAACCGTAGCGGTCAATCCTTAATGACAAGAGTGAGTGAACAATCGACCATGAACCGGTGATTTTTTACATGTTATTCGTCTTCCTTTTAATCTTTATGGGTTTAAGCCATTATTGCCTCTTTTAAGCTAAACTGTTGCATTGCGTCTTTGTGTGAAGTCTTCAAATCAAGTGATTGCGGGGGTAAGCTGAAAAAGAGAGAGACCCAACAACTCAACAACAGTTTTATCTTCTAAAGCTGTCTGCAAGGCTGCATATATATATGGCAGTTTTCTAAAAATCTATATTTTATCAAATCATAAATTGTATTGTGCATTGTTGTTGTAAAAAGTACTTATCGATGATTATGATGGCGATGAGATGAGTAATCATTTTTTGAAATGCATGCTAGTATTCTTGATCATTGTCGAGTCATCACTACCATCATCTCTTCACTAAATTTACGTTTGATAATGTGAAATTTGCATAAATATCAATACAAGCACTTGACAATGTCATCATAACAATGCTATTATTAATTATGGTGTGCCAAATATTTCTCTACCTCCCGTTAAGTGTGACGATGATGCTCATTCTACCGCTTTGCGTGACTCTCTGTCTCTGTTTTCTCTTGTCTTCATCTCTTTGAACATTCAATTCTTTCCTGGTTGCTGTTATTGTCGAAGGCGATATTCGATAATGACACTATGCGTGGCGGATAGTGTTTCTCGCATTTTAAATCATAACTACAGTGATCATGTTGCATGTTTATGGTGTAAAAATAGAAACGACGAAGATATTCTATTGTGACGATGATCACTTTACATTTTGCAGTCCGAAGACATGTTCTTGGCCTTTGCTTCATGAGTAGAATGGTAATTAGTATTGATTTGATGTGAATATATATGTATGAATGTAGGTGGGTATTTGCAGTTCATAAGTTTTGAAGTAAGCAATAAAATGTTATAAACTGTACATTGTTTGTTTTTCATATACTTAATACAGAGGAGTGTTGATGATGAGTAATTGAGACGAATGAATACATGACTAAAGAAATATTTTGGTGATGACGATGATGGCACTTTGTGGAATGAGGAAATAAAGATAAAGGTCCGAATAGTAGGATGGAACTTTCTAGGCAGCATTTTTGTCACTTGTTCCTTCAAGATCATGGATACATGTACTTATTGTGTTAAATGAAGTGGAAAATCAAGCATATGGGACACCAGAAGTACTTACTTTTAGGACAAATATTTACTGATGTCGATCTCAATTGCTTACTTTAAAGAGCAGTTGTTACAAGTGATAGTGACATATTCTTGACAATGGTATGCTATTTTTCTTAAGTAGTATATTCTTACAAGGAAAAATTTATGTTTCTTATTGTCAATATGAATTATGTTAGTGCATTTTTTTGTAGAGGGCAGAGCACCTGTCTGTCAACCAAAAAAATTATATTGGCCGGCGATAAGAAATATAAAATGGGCACACGACCCATGTAATAGGTGTAGCGTAGTTTTGGGAGTTACGACGTTACGACATGAATGCACATTGCACAGCAAGTATCAATGTAACCTCCATTGTTTTTCCTGTGATCTCTAATAAATTTCTATTAGTGACTGGTAGCGTACAAAAAAAGAAAACCGTCGACTGGGTGTGCAATTGCAAATGACTTAGGTCAGTAAGTAGTGAACAGGTAGTCGAGTGGTGTAGCTAATACGAACAAATGAAGTATTATTGTTAAGCAGCTTCTGACTTCAGTATAGCCGTCCTATAAATTATGTATAAGCCTTTGCCCGATATTAGCTGGATATTTACGTACACAAAGCAAAATGCACAACCAATGTAATGTACTTAACATACATACATGGTTATATTGTCTATAGTCAGTTAGATATATAAAGTATTTACAGACCTTATTTATACATCCCATTGTTTTTTTTGTTCCTAATTTATTTATGGATCTTGTACTCCTGTATGTATTTTTTGGCCGCGTTTTACTCAACCTTAGTTCATTCAGTGAGTCCATTTCAGTTTGCCTAGGCCCGGGCCCATAATTGAAAATGCCGTTACTTCTTACTACTGCGCTGCGCTATTTCGGTGCTACATACCTCTACAGATAATGATTATGGCACAGACAGGTACAATATAAATAAGGTGAGAGTTGTTGTCTTAAAGAAAATGCGCATAAAGTGAAGAAACACAATTCTTGTGAATAGAAACATTTGTCAAATCCTCGTTGCACTCATGACGTCTTCATTCCGATAGTATTTCGTACCTTACCTTTTCTGTACTCAAGTACGTAAGACGATTTAAAATATGGATACAGAGCTTACTTTTAATTCATGATGTGTACATACGTTTATGTTTTCATGCTTTAGAAACATTGACTCACCTTCTGCACACATCCTTCCTCGTTTTCATTCACCCTAGCCTAATAAAGTACTTTTGATTGATGATGACTTGGACGATTTAGGGCTGGTTGGTGATATATTGTGCTAAGCACGTATTACATTTAATTTTGGAATTTCGTTTTCTAAAGAATTTGAGAAAAAATGAGTGAAAGCAAAAAAGGAGAGAAGATATTGCACTTGTGCACTTTTTCACAAGAAAAATACCTTTTGGTATTTATTACCGCATTAGACACAGACGACACTAGAATTGCTACATATTCATGATCGTCAGACAACACGTTCACTTTTAATGGAAGCGTTAAAGATAAAAAACCATTTTAAAGGAAAAAAGATAACTTTTTATCTGCGTAATTTATCCTCTCATGAAAGTTTTTAAACATATAGCTTCCTAAAAGCTTCCTGGTAGATTACCTGTAAAATACCTATTTTTCCTAGAGTACTAATATTATATGCATATCATATTATATTGCAGTCATATTAAATCCCTTACGATTAGTAAGTGCCCAAATTCAAGTATCAAGAAAAGCCTACAGTTGTTACAAGGGCTTAAAAGCACCATTTAACTTTTGAAAGTGATTTTGTTCATTTTTCTGCAATTCATACATTCATTCATATTCATTTCTATTTTCATTTTAAAAAAATCTGTACTTAATTCTATTATTCCGTTTAAAATCCAATAAGCGTAAGATGCAAATTATTGTTCGTCAAAATTACCCCTTCGTTCAAGTCAGTTTTCGATCCTTTTATGACACTAAGATATTTTGGCATATGATTATTAATACAAAAGCATATTTTTTTGCTTACTTGAATTTTAGCTATGGCTTTAAAAATACCAACTCAGCAAGATGCATCTTACAAAAAAGATTAAAACAACTGCATATACTAATACGAATTAAATTAAATATACATGCATCGTAACTTATTACACCTTTCTTGAAAGAAGGAGAAAAGGAATTCGCACATTACATCTTGTTAAAAATGGGGAAAACGTGATTTGTTTGTCCTGTAAAACTTGTGATAATAATGACGATTACATTCCACCACCATCCTCGCATTTTTCTTATCAACATCATCATCATCATAATGATGAGCGTTTATTTCCGAAAAGGCAGCACCAAAATGGCATTCTGTTTCGTTGGGGGTACAAGTAATTTTATTTTTACAATAATTTTCAGTAAGTTTAGCTTCGTGTGTATGTATTTTTTTCAAAAATTACTCATAGTGCACCAAGCGTCAGCCCTTCACTCTCTCTCCTCACTGTTTTGTGTCGTAAAAGCAATGGGTGACAGGCTTAAAATAAAATGATTTTTATCATCTTTATTATCATCCTATATCATTTTATATTATTATTTACTCTCATAATTTTGAGCAATTTGCCTTGAAAGGAGATTGATATTAGACAAGACCCCAAAAAAATAGGAAAGGAAGGATTCCAATAATAGAAAGGCATTTTGTGACATTTGGAGCCTACTACAAAACTAACTAATCGTTTGAACAATATAGCATTGTAAAAAAGTGTTTTAATCTTTAGCACCATAAACGTTTTAATGCATCATTCCTTGTATCAGAAAATGTTACATTTTTAAAAGGATATTGAAAGATTGAACTTGACAGTATTTCGTTCTCTATGCAATAGTAATAGAATAGCGATCCGTAATCGTATATATTTTGAATCACGACGTAGCATTTAATATAAAAAAAGATCTGAAGGTTAAACTTTAAATCTGATAAAGTTAATTCATCGTTTTTACCAACTTTATCCAGAAGTACATCTTTCGTTTATATCAGAATTGTTTTTAGTTTAGAATTTTTACTATAAAAACTAATATGAATGCAAAAATACAAACTAAAATACAGTGCGTCAAGTTCCTAAACATTAAAAATGTTTCAATGTTTGATTAGCTTCTTTTTCTCTACAAACGACTTTCATGAAAAGTTTTAAATCATCAGTTTAAATTAGGTATATTTCCTTGATTTTCGTAAATATCTGGCAAAATTGTATTTACTTAGTTTTCTTTTGAGTAGACGTATTGACTCAGCTACAGTTTATTGTCAGCCTCATGACAAAGGGGAAGGTGATCACACATGTATAATGTATATCGAGATTTTCTTTACTTTGAGAAGCTAAACTAAACATACATACTTGATTTTTTTGCATATTTGCTACAAGACACAATGATGCACACATGCAATAAAAAAGCAGAGTCACAATCACAAGAACTCTTTCAAGAAGTTGTAAAGAAGGGACTCAAGACAGGTCTCAATAGAAAAAAAATAGGAGTGCCATGTCTGTCTGCTTGCACTTCATTCTATACTACTACCTCCTGTTCATATACTGGGGAGCGAGTGATTGTAAAGAAATCATCAAGAATCTTCGTTGAATACACCTTTAATCGTATCGCTGCAGGTTGCGCATAACTTGAACATGCGCTTTTGAAAGTGTTTCACGAGGCCAGCTCACACTAACAATCTGTGACTTCAACTTGTCTTCCTTTATAAGCAATATGACTATTCAGAGAAGCAACTTGAATGCATGCCTTTGATTTGACACTGTTCAACAGGTTTGCACTTTTCAATGCATGCGAGCAATTGAACATGCATCTTTTCTGTCTGTCCGGCTCTTTGAAAATCGTATCGTATAATATCGACTCTTTTTCTACATTGTACACTGTCGCTATTGGTAGAAGGTGTGTTTATGAAAAAGTCGTGATTTCATGCTACTGCTGTTGCGGTTTACTACATAAAATGCATACAATGTATTAACCGATAATACATCCTTTTTCATTATAGGTTTTAGTACTTGCTTTCATATACTTATAATGATAGGTATAGGTACGTACGTCCCAATATAAGAAAACGAATTTATACGACTAACTGACTGACTTGATTTTTTGCGGACTTTAAACCCAATAAAATATGTAGTTTATTCGTTTGTTGTTGGATTACTTTTTGCTCACAGTCTACACATTCCGTGTTTTGCTTTTCCTGTATAATATGTTTCAAACGTAGGTGTACACTCTACTTTGTTTATTGCAACAAATAACGAGCGGTTTTCATGCTGTAGAATGGCCACTAGAAGCAGCATGATACTGATTACAATAGTTATTACAATTCACGAAAAATTGGTTGAATGAGAAGATGCTTCGTCACTACTCACTACTAGCCCTATTTTTCCGTTTTTTTCTTTCTTTTATCTTCCGATAGATTTTAATAGAAAAATGCATATGAAGATGTAGCTGTGTATCTGGTGTAAGCGCTAGGCACCTGTGGCTGCGGCCCTACTGAGTTGCATTTCCCCATTGCTTATTTGTAGAATGCAATTCTAGAGAACTGAAAAATACATTTTGTTGTAATATTAGAATTTTTCAGCCATGTTTTATATATTTTTATTTTTACTGTTGATTGCTATAAAATAATATGTGATATTAATGTAATTTCAAATCCGCTCTAACAAACTATGTGATTCGTACAGAGTTGTTAAAATTATTCCCAACAATTGACTGACATTATGCATCCGTCTGGCTGAATTTTTCTTTCTGTTTGGTAATATTTAGGATTATAATAGTTTAATAATGTGAATTAAATATATGTAGCGATGCATTGAAACAAATCACATCTAGAAAATTTACAGCTTAATGTCCAAATTAAAATTTAGAAAATGTTTGTAAAAGTGCAATAAATTTATTTTTGCATAGCTGACTCATTATGTGGTACTTAACGAAACTCTGTGAATACCTTATTGCAAATGTTGGTAAACCACATTTAACCTTTTACATGTACATTTACAAGAAAACTCATTTTTTCAGGATTTAGTGGCATTTTGAATTTTGGCTATAAAATTTCATGGTAAATGACTCATTACTGAGATGACATAGACAAGGGTACTGGTTGTGGTTAGTCAGTTGTTTATATGAACTTATATGTATGCACTTAAGTTTATATAGGCTGTACGTCAACAAAGTTAACAAAGCGCTTGACCAGTCACGAAGTAAATCAGTGTGAGTGGATGACGAGTTACCACTACAAAACGCAGCACATAAAATACAATTTTCACTTTACCAAGTGGTAATAAAAATATGACGTTCATTCATCAATGAATTTCTTTTTACTGTCAGGCTATTCGAAATTATGATTTTTAGTGGATTTTACTTAGATAAAATGTCAAAATACGTGTTGGGATTTTTTGTAAAGAATCAATATTGAAATGATTAAAGATTGGGATTCTTTTGCCAACAACTTTGAAACTGTTTTGTAATAATTATTTTAATTTTTATCGATAGAAATTAAAACTACAAAGAGCCGAAAATGAATAAATTTGATAGAAACATTATTTGCATGTTAAATATCAGATAAAATATTTCTCGTTAAGATGAGAAGTGGAAGATGATCATGACTATGACGCAATCATATTTTAATTTTTTTCATTGAAGTTTCAAAGATTCTCAACGTTATCCATTGTTTTGTTCGTGTGACTGAATGACTTGTTGGTGGTTTGTGTGGTGGTGGTAATGCTGATGTGATGATGATGACGCGAGTCCCGTTACTGCACTGGTTTTCGTTGATAATGCTCTTTGGTAGTTTTGATTGTTGATGGGACCAGTTTTCGGACAATATTTTAAATATGTTTTTGTACAAAAGTAGTGCTTCTTTTTTTGCTGTTGCACTTGTGTAGAAATGCTTGTGTATGCACGTTTGTGATGAGTTGAATGTAGTTACATCATATCAGGATTAAACCTAACCCAAGTCAGTTATAAATCTACACATGTACAGAAACATTGTAAAAAAGTAAGTGTTACGTACTTGATCGTCCACTCCGTACTCTATCTTGTAATTTGTTTGCCAAATTAAAATTGAAATAAAAACAACAACTGCGATAATCATAATGAGATTGATACAATAAAGTGCTGTTTTCGTAATACCTTGTACGTAACTTGCACTGTTTTTTTGGTGCTGACAATGGGTCTAAACGATGAACAATGAAGATGAGTAGACCTCATTGTTGAATTTCATCTTTATCAACAAACATCATCATTGTAATAAGGATATGTTATGTAGGTTCATCTTCATTCGTATAAAAAGCTTGGCATGTTATGCTCATTTTTTTCTTTAAAAAGTAAACTCGAGTTTTCTTAGAACAGAACACGCAACAAAAATTGTTATTTTTTGCTCATTTAAATTTAATAAAAATATAAGGCATTTGTGTAATCGCATTTATATGCAATTTCGAAACCTACATATAGTATGTAGCTGAAGTAAGTATACAAATCTTATGTCATTTGCATGTAGCCCGTAAATTATCATCAAATCTCGGAAAGTATTTTTTGAAAGCAAAAAGCCGTATTTTATAGTATTTGAGATAACCTTTCCGCGATGAAAGTAGTGTGTACTAGTGCCAGAGGCTAACCCAGAACTTTGCATGCTTGAAATTGAAACAAAAAACATGACCTGTTTTGTAACGATCTTGCATTTTGAGTTCCCTTTTCCTCAAATGCCATAGGGTTTCTTTTACTCTTCTTTCAGATCATTCGCTATATTGCTTAATTTTTGTTTCTGAAATTATTTTAAAACCATGTTGGCTCAACTGCCTCCAACTATTTATAATTTATCGAATACATCAGTACCCATTCCTGGAAATTCTTTTAATTAGAAAATGAAAAGTATTTAAAATTGCAGGCTTTACATTAAGTTTAACTCATTTTTTGCTCGAATGCCATTTTCAAATGACCATTGACCGCAGTTGAAATGAAATATTACGCTGTTTACTCCTGTCTGGTATTCATGACGCATGACCGATTGAGTAGACTGCCTTACAAATAGTAAAAGTATAATATATTAATGATAATGTGATTGTTCTGTAGACTTACATCGCAATACCTTGCCATTGCAATAATAATAAATTAGATATCAATGTCCACTGATATTTTTAAAAAAATCAAGACATAAACAATTCATTTTTGAGTCAAGTAAATGTCCATTTTTCTTATCAGAGAGAAACTATCCTTTCAGGCATCCATTATTATATAATAACACAAAAATATCTTTTCGCATTGTTCACTACATTATCTTGTCTTGATTACTTTAATTCGTGCATTCAATACAAAAGCAAATCTAATCAAAACCTCGTCACTCGCTCAACACAATATATAATCTATGTACACATATATTAAGTATGTATGCATAATTTTTGTCGCCAATACACACTTTTTATTAGCTTTTATATTTTTCTCACGAAGCAGTCTAACAAAGCAAGGGTATATCCACTTAAAATATAATACGTTCAGTTCACTTACAATTCCATCGAATCACTTTACTTTCAGCTGATTGTTCTATTCATTCATCTAGATATACACATAATATATATCAGCACCTCATTGTTAACTTCAACGCATTCAACCAAGACACTTCCAACCTTGTGGCAATGACGTAACACCCAACTTAACATAGAGCGACAGAACTATTTCAATTTATCTCATGACAACTACTCCAACCTTACGCACTACCACCACCACCCGTGCAAATTTAATCCTGCGTTGGCTCACTATGATCTAAGCTCTTACGTTTTACGTTTTTTAGTGTTTGACTTTCTGTCAAGCATGGTTCGTAATCTGTATAAAAACACGTATTAGCTAATAACTAATGAAGCATGTAACAGCCACCTAAAGGAAACTCTTAAGATTTGTTTTCTATTTCAATCTTGATCATTGTAGGTAGCATACGGTGATATATTTATCGTTCATTGAACAAAAGGTGAGAGGGAGGAAAATGGCATTTTTTTGTATTGTAGGCTTCAAACAACAAGGAGATATGTATCAGTGGAGAATTCCTGTGGCTATGTCACTTCACTTCTTTTTTTTGCATTTTCAATTTGAGCTTATGTAAATGCATAGAAATTTAATCAGGATCAATGAATTTTATTGGATGTGATCTTTGAGCTCGTGTGCTTGTCAGTTTTATATTCCTTAGTGCTACATTCAATTTATTACTGGCTTGTTCACCCTTACATGTTTATCTGAACTCAATGTACCTACGCATATATGAATATACAAACTTGGTGAATGTCTCAGAGAAGGTAATTTTTAAACTTCGTAACAATCTAAAAGTGACATGAGGTTGCGTAATCCATTGATGATGAGCAGTGCGGTGCAAAAAGTAACATACAAGCGAAAACCATTCTAAAGTTATCTCTCGTTTTGCAATATTCAGGGTAGAAGAGATGTGTATCCTAGGTTTGTAGCAACATCATTAGCTGAAGGGAGTCCATGTTACAGTATGTAGGTCACGCTTGTCTAATTTGAACCTATATTCCCCAAGTTTTGAACCTATTTATTGAAAGGGTACAGAGTAATTTTCTTTCGGAGGATGCGTCTCTTTATCTCCACCTGTTTAGGCGATGGGAATCGTAAAAATCAAATATATTGGTTTTTTATTTTGAAATATATGGAACATATCGTAATCAAAATTATCATGCAATTCAACTCCAAATTAAATTCAAAGTTTGGAGGATAAAAAATTAGGCAAGAGTTTAATTCAATTCATCCTAATCTATTCATTATAAAAATAGTTAGGGACTTGAATTTTACTGATGTACGTCTATTCTGCATCATTACATTCTGTGGTGGATATGTACATATAAATAAACGTATTTATTTAGTTTTTCTACAATTTCAAGGCAGGTGGTGGCGGTATATAAAAAGAGGCAATAACAATTTAATGCTTCAACGGATTGCGATGGTCATCAAACTTAAGTACCCACTCCCCCATTGAATGGCTCATCAGTGTGGTCATTATCAAGCTGAAAAAATGTTTACAAACAATTGGGCCAAACATCTTTTCTCATTTCAAAATGGCATTGAAATGAATATTATCTTGCTTTTTAAAGAGGTTTTTTCTTCACTTTCGCAAGAATATTATGTTTTGTGGGTATTTATGGACAAGTCATTTTGGCAATGGTGATAAGTGATAATAAACCAAACAAATGTAATTTACCGTATATATGACCATATTTGATAGTATGACGATATTGGGTAATTTAATATGCTATACATACTCTAGTGCAAACAAATCCACTAACCTGATTTCGGCTAACAAAAACCGTTTTTGTGGAAAAGTTGCACTTGCACTTAAAAGGGAAAAGCGCGTCTGAATGGCGAAGTTCTCAATAACGCATACCAGTCATACGTCTCGTCATGCACAACAAAGTGTCTTAGAATTAGAAACTGATGTGTATTTGGTGGCCACAATTTTTGGTTAACGTTTGTTAAAAAATTGAAAGAAGTTTTCACGATAATTACTTCAATCTGTAGTTACTGGGCTTGAGTTTTAAGCCTTTTTTTTCGCAATAATGCCATACCAAATACGAAGACGAGTCGGTGTCCTCTTCTGCCAAACGGCAGCTTGCAAATCTGTCTTTAGTATTTGATTACCTTAATCGCGTCATTAAAAATGCTTAGAGAAACAGATGAACTTTTATGGTTATCATTATTATGAACGCCTCATGAATCACTCCTGAAAATACGCTTGCGTTCAACATGGAATTTTTATAACTTATCACTGTCACTTTTCTACATTGTGTAGCAGTCGAGCTTCTCGCATTTGTTCCTTTTGTAAGTAAAGCGGGCAAACAAAAAGCGGAAAAATGAACACAAATGCGTAAAACTGAAACAATGTACCGTTTAGTCATCCAGATATGTTCTAATAAAAATTGGTTTCGCTTGAAATATGACATTCGTTGAAGATGATATATGTCAATTTTTATCTTAACGCGCGATGCAACTTAACCAATAATTATACCATTAAAAGAAACAGCACAATGAAGTCTATGAAAAAGTAATATATCTTTTTACTAGGAATGAGGGGACTTATTTACTGGCACATTTCCCACTTTTTAGACGAACTTACTCAAATCCATAAAAATTAATACATACGTCAACCGTTTATAGCGCTAATCTGGTTTTAATGATGCATGGCTAGTTTACTTTTAAAAAAATTGTTCCTTCCGAGAATCACCAACATATTTTGTACACAATTAAGTATTTAGAAATGATTTCTCGCATGAACACGAGTAGTATTTAAGCTTAACATTCAAACTAGACACCATATACCATGAAAAGAAAGTAAAAATACATGAATGAATTGTTTTTCAAGGAAAAAAAGAGTAGTTTGAGTGGTTCATTGACTATATCTAGTTATAAAAAGTACGTGTTAAGGTAATAATGTAATTAAATGCACAGCAATAAATGTACTTGTTGCTTGTACTAATCAGGGTGCAAAAAAGGGCCTGCTTCTGATGATGTACGGCTGCATTTCTCTCTATTTAGTGTATCGCAATAATTTGCATCACTTGTGACACAAAAAATCAAAGAAACCGACCCTTTTGTTGCCACTTTTTTGCTCAATAATATTTCTCGCATAAGCTGCTTTTCTGTCAACGGAAAGCTTTGACTTGACGTGTTGTTTTTCATGTACATCTTGAAAATTTTACATATTTTTCAATAGCAGCCAGCATAACTAATAAGTTTGTTGGTAGGTAATCTGTATTAAAATCATTGAAAAATTATGCTATTCTGTTAAAATAATCGCTTGGCTTGGGATGGAATTCTTCTCAGAATAAATAGCTTTCTCCTTAAAAATCTGTAATTTTCATTCAACATACATTGCCTACATACATCTACTTAAAGAGTTTAGTGAAAACATTGACTATTCAGCTAGTTTGTTTTCTACAAAAACTCTATCACGAATTTTGTAGAGTAATTAGCGACTGTCATATTCCTGTCGTAATTAGCTAATTAATGATATGGATGAGTTATTGATAAATGAGACGATTTAGCACAAAATTTTCTCTGTGAGTTTGTGAGTGGTGAAGGTTAGTAAATGTAGTGCAGTAGAGTAAACTTGCTTATTTTTTATCGCTTGTCCGTCATTGTTGAAAACCTCAAACTTCACAGCGTGCATAAAAGTATTTACCTAATGTCTTCATTTTTGTGATCTCTTTTTCTTTTTGCAGATATGGTAGTGAGTTAGTAGAGTTAGATTCGTGGTCGAGTCACAATTGGACGTTAGCACTAGCCAAGAGATTTTCACACGGTGATCCCAATTTCTGGCTTGGGTTTAATACACTGGACGACCTCCGAACCAACACGCTCGACTCGGCAAGTGGTTCCCTCCTCTCACAATATGCTGGTAAGTAATGAAAACCCAAGTTGCAAATTGCACTACAAACCATGAAATAAAAAATACAAGTTTCACCCAATAAAATGAAAATGTTACAGTTTACACAAAGTTGTTTTCCCACAATAACAAACTATTTTCTAGTTCAAATTAAAACCACAAAAAAATAGATAAAATGCAGTTTTTCACCAAAATGATTTTTCAAATTAACCTTTCTCTTAACAGGATTCTGGGCTGAGGGTCAACCCAACACTAAAGCGGGTAGATGTGTTCAATCTTCCACCGGAAGCTCCACCGTTAAATCCCTCCAGTCATGGGAACTTACCAAGTGCGAAAACCTTATGCCTTTTGTGTGCAGAGCACCAGCATGCCCCAAAGGTGCCCATCTTTGTTCCAACGGAAAATGCATCAACAAAGCTTTCCTCTGTGATAAGCAAGATGACTGCGGGGACAGTTCTGATGAATTGAATTGCCCGGAGCTTTGCAGATTTTACAAAACGTCGGTGGGAGCTTTTGTTGAAAGCCCTGGCTTCCCTTCCCGGTACCCATCTTTGTCTGACTGCAAATGGACTTTGGAAGCACCAGAAGGACATAGCATTGTTCTCCAGGTAGATGATATGATACGATCACATTTAATTAAAAACTCATTATTTTTCTAAATTACATTGAGTTCCGAGAAATAACCTTTTGTCATTGCGAATGACTTTGCAAAACCATTTTTTATTATCCATGGTCCAACATATTATACTAGTTCCATTTATGTATTTGTAAGCCATGCAGTTACAATATCCCATTCGGCAGAATGGATAACAAGATGACAAACAAAGAAAAACAGAAATGAAGAATACAAAAAGGAGAGATTTAAATCAAACAGTCGAACATTCATTTATGTGTATATTTTAAGCTTAAGTACTTAAGTCGGACTGCCCACAAAATTCTAATTATGGCTATTCGGCTTTTGTATGTTGTAAGAAAAAATATAGTATGTATGAGAAAAGTATTTGCGTATGAGAGATTTCCCTATATGAACACATCAAATATGGTTAACATAGGTCTTGCAAAATCATTAAGATAACGAAGCGGTAGCAAATTGTTGGTAAGCAAAAAAATAACGAGGTTTATTATTATTTTCACAGTTCTCTGAGTTCGAAACGGAAAAGGGCTTTGACACGGTCCAAGTTTTGGGTGGAGCTCGTACGGAGGCGGCTGCAGTGAGCATTGCCACACTTTCAGGCCGACTGAACTCAAGTGCCGTCTTCACATCCGCCTCTAATTTCATGATCGTCAAATTCAGATCAGACTCTTCCGTTGAAAAGAAAGGATTCCGGTAAGTAACAAGTTTGGTAAATGACAGTACTTCAGATGACATTGCTGATTTGATACACATTTTCAAATTTATTTGCATATCCTCATTTAAAAAACGATTAGCAAACATTTAGGCAAATTAATAACTAAACTAATTTTTCTGGATAACAAACAAGTTCGAAAAAATCTTAGACATAATTCAAAACATTCACAACTCAAAATGCATAGGTGCTTCCATCTGTCCGAAGTCATGTTCTGCCCACGCTGAGTTGGCAAAGCTTTTAATGTATTTGTACAAATGGTTGATACAAAGTTAGCGAAAAAAGAATGAATACGGCAACCAGAAACCAGAATCACTCGACATTACTATTATATTGACCTCCTTTCTCGCTTTATTCTTTTCCTTTTAATTGACGATCATAGAGATTTGCCCTTGGCAGTGCATTTTATACACACACAAAAAAACTTTACTTTTTAGTTGAATCTTCCCGTTTAGCAGAGATTCTTTTTGCTTTCTTATCATCTTGTTAAAGTATACATGTTATAGAAAGAAATTGCATTTATTCAGTGATTTTAGAACAACAATAGGCTGGTTTATCATGCATCACTTTTTTATTTATTCACAAACATGATGTATTTATGCACATTAACCAACTGCTACAAAACTGCAAAAACAGATATAACGCAACATAAAAGTAGAATTGAAGTACAAACAAGTCACAAATTCATTTGGATTTTTTTGCAAGAATCGAGAAAAAAATCTTTTTAGCATGTGTATTTTCATGGTTTGGTGGTGAAGGTGGAAAAGGAATTTTACCAAAAGAAATTCTAGTGCATGCATGAATAATATGCTTTTTTGTAAATGAGATGGACATGGTTATTACACAATCCGGTTTCAAATAATCGTTTTCGTGACTATTCGTTCGAAGAAGATGAGTTTTGAACTACTAGAAAAAATTCACGGTGAACTAAATTGTTTACAGCAGCCTCAATATTTGTATT